>JAMPIV010019064.1:513578-683694 GCA_024509875.1 Oreohelix idahoensis | reverse complement strand
CTTCATTTCAACCTTATATGGAAGTAAAAATGATGTTATCTCGATACTTCACTTAACCGCAAAAATGGAAAATAAATAATTAGTTATGCATTCACAACTGTATATTTCATTCATAATCTATCATATTCCAAATTTTTCCATAACCTCATTTCCATCGACTGAAAATATTTACATTCAGTTTTTATTTTTAGAATTTTCGTCTCGTTTTGTTGTGCCATGCACTTTTCAGCCAAGACATACGGTCATATTAATGCTCATGTTCAAATATTAAAAAACTGTATTTTTGTAACTTTAATCAGTTTTGAAGTTCCTGGAAGCAAAAGAATCGAACTGCGATTGTTAATGTCTAGCAATTATAATCTCCCTCTCCCAACAGGGTTGCCACTCTAAATTGTGAAATAAAAAAAACATAGATACCTTAAAAAAAAAAGAAACCTAAATGTTGAATTTGCACTGTCTCCTGATACATGTGGATTTTATGATTTATGGTTATGTAATATAGTATTAATTTTCAATGTAAGTGATAGAAATAACTGTATTATTAGTATTCAAGGAAATATTACTTAAAATAGATGGCTGTCCTCGTAGCATAATACATGTTATTTGGTAGTTCCAAGAAAGTCATTAATGCTTCCAACATAAATTATGCACAATAAAAGAATAAAAAAACACTAAGTATCACAAACACAACATAAGGCACAAAATTACTCATCGTCATCATCAGCTGCCATATCCACAGCGGAGGTAGGAAAATGGATCTCCAACATCTTCTGCCTCTTGTCTTGATGGTACACTACGATACTCTTTTCTGTCTATGTCTTTATGATATCTTCCCACTTATAGCGCTGTCATCCCCTTGCATGTTTGCCTTCAACTCTGCAAGGCGTTGTCTTTTCATAGGACCAAAACATTTTAGCTGTCTAATGTTGATCTCCTTCATTATATTCTTAGTTTTTCTATAACCTCTTTGTTTTTTTCTTTTTCCATGAGGTGCGCCCAATTTTTCTATATATCCATATCTCGGGAGCATCAATTGTATCTTCCAACTGCTTGTTCATTGTTCATGTTTCTACACCACACAGTAATGCAGAATGTTGTTCGTCCATCACAAGTGATGAAGACCACTCTGTTCATCCAATTATTAGGATGTTAGGATAGTCTATGAGTACGAAGGTGACTGATGAGCCCGATGCGGGCCTGGAAGGATCTCGGACAGTGTGGGCAGGGAATGTTTGCTTCATGTGAAGGTTTTGTTTCACGATCTTTTCTAGCTTGTCTCCGCTGTTCCGCTGCTGCTCTTCTGGAAGATTCGCATGCCACTGCACCTTTACGAAGAGATGTGCGCCAGGCAGTTCGGTCTTGCGCAGCAGCTTCCCATGTGTCTGGGTTTATGTCAAAGGTTTTTAATGAAGTCTTAAGCGTGTCTTTGAAGCGCTTTTTCTGGCCACCATGGGAGCGTCTACCCTTCTGCATCTCACCATAAAAGAGTATCTTTGGCAGTCGATGGTCTGGCATGCGGACTACATGACCTGCCCAGCGAATCTGTGACTGCATCAGAATAGTATCGATGCTAGGGATACCAGCTCTGTCAAGAACGGCGGTATCTGGGATCTTGTCTTGCCATTTGATGTTCATTATCTTCCTGAGACAGACTGTATGGAAGTGGTTGAGCTTTTTTTACGTGGCGCCTGTATACAGTCCATGTTTCACATGCATAAAGCAGCACTGGAAGCACCGCAGCTCTGTATACCTTCAGCTTTGTCTGTAGACTAATGCCACTTCGATGCCAAACGTTGGTGTATAGTCTGCCAAATGTGCTGCTGGCTTTGGAGATCCTGGTGTTCACCTCATCATCAATGACGATGTTCTGGGATAGTGTACTACCAAGGTATGTGAACCTGTTCACAACATTCAGTTTCTCACCATTTACCTTGATGACTGGCTCAGTATAAATTGTGCCAGGAGCTGGTTGGTACATGATTTCTGTTTTCCCCGTGTTGATGGTAAGCCCAAAGTTGGAGCAGGCTTCGGAGAATCTATCAACGCTACGCTGCAGATCAGCCTCTGAGCCAGCACTGAGGGCACAATCGTCAGCAAACAGAGATCCCTGATGGTGTGTGATTTGACCTTGGTTTTTGCTTGAAGCCTCCTAAGGTTAAACAATTTTCCATCAATACGATATCTGATGTCGATTCCTGTGTCCCCGTCTCTGAAAGCATCAGTCAGCATAGCAGAAAACATGATACTGAAAAGCGTCGGTGCAAGTACACACCCTTGTTTAACTCCATTTGAGACTGGGAAAGGCTCTGATAGCTCACCGTTTTCCTGAACTCTAGCCTGCATTCCATCATGCAGCTGCTGCACTATTGTGATAAATTTCTTTGGGCAGCCGTATTTTGCCATGATCTTCCATAGACCCTCTCTACTGACCGTGTCGAACGCCTTTGTCAAGTCGATGAAAGCTGTGTACAGGTCACAGTGCTGTTCTTGGCATTTTTTTCTTGAAGCTGTCTTGCAGCGAACACCATATCGGTGGTTCACGTTCTTTCCGGAATCCACATTGACTTTCAGGTAGAAGACCTTTGTCAAGATGAGCCGTAAGGCGATTAAGAAGGATTCTGGCAAATATTGTCTCCAGTGATTGATAGTAGTGAGAGATGCCTCGATGATTTGTTACAGTCTTGGCGATTACCTTGACGTCTATAAAGATGTATAATTGACGCATCCTTGAGATTGTGTGGGATGGTTTCACTCTGCCACATTTGCTGGAAGATCATGTGAAGTTTCTCTATCAGAACTGTACCGCCATCTTTATAGACCTCAACAGAATTGAATCGGAGCCGGGATCCTTTCCACTACACAGTTGACGAATCGCTTTTTGAGTCTCC
Organism: Oreohelix idahoensis; assembly: GCA_024509875.1. NCBI lineage: Eukaryota > Metazoa > Mollusca > Gastropoda > Stylommatophora > Oreohelicidae > Oreohelix > Oreohelix idahoensis. The sequence goes on along the minus strand of JAMPIV010019064.1, from coordinate 680,806 downwards.
TCCAAAGTCGGTATATCATCTAGTGCTTCATTTATAGGAATAGAATATTATTAAAGTGTTCGACCCAGCGTTGGAGGATTTTTTTCCTTGTCTGTAATTAGTGTTTTTCCATCTGCATTAAGGAGGGGAAATGATCCTGATGATGTTGGACCATAGACCGCTTTGAGTGCATGGTAAAAATTTTTCAAGTCATGGCTGTCAGCAAAGCCTTGGAGCTCATCTGCTTTATTACTCAGCCATGAATCCCGCATCTGGCGTAGTTTATGTTGGACGATTCTACGCATGTTGTTGAAAGCGTCTTTCTTGGATGTAGATTTTGGATCATTTAAATATGCTTTATGGAGATGGTGTTTCTCAGCCAACATCTTCTTTATATCATCTGAGTTCTCATCAAACCAGTCATTTTGTTTCTTGATGGCGGGACCCAGGACCTCTGTAGCAGTGTAAGTCAAGAGCTATGTATATCTTGGTCATATAATAACAGAAGATGGCAGATGTGAAACAGAAATCAAGAAGAGAATAGGAATGGCCAAAGCTACATTCAACAACATGAAACATATACTGACATCCAAACAGTTATCTCACAAATTAAAACTGAGAATCATAAAGTGTTATATATATTCTGCATTTCTGTATGGTGCAGAAACATGGACGATGAATAAGCATTTGGAAGAAAGAATTGAGGCTCTTGAAATGTGGATATATAGAAGAATGGGGCGTATCTCATGGAAAGAGATGAAAACAAATAAGGAGGTCCTAGAAAATCTAGGTATGAAAAGAGAACTAATGAGGGAGGTCAAAGTTCGGCAGCTAAAATACTTTGGCCACATAAAAAGGCATAACACCTTTCAGAAGACCATAACAGAAGGGAGAGTTAAAGGCAAACGTGCAAGGGGAAGACAGCGCTATAAGTGGGAAGATAACATCAAAAGATGGACAGGAAAGAGTCTATCAGAGTGCACCACCAAGACAAGAGACAGAAGACGTTGGAGATCCATTACAGCCAACCTTCGTTGTGGAGATGGCAACTGATGATGATGATGAGATCTGTCCAATTTGTTTCCGCACTTTGGCCGTCTAACGAGATAGATTTGAGACGGTCTTCTAGGGTGTCAGTGAATGACTGTTTAATTTTTGTCTTCTTTAGTTTGGTAATATCCAGCCTTTTTTGAGTTTTCTTTCCCTGAGGGCGCCTGGCAGGTTGGATACGAATTTTAAGTTTAGACACAATGAGGCGATGATCAGTCCAGCATTCGGCACCACACATGGACTTGGTCACCCGGACATCTTGCCTGTCCTTCTTCCTAACAATTACATAGTCAATTAGGTGCCAATGCTTCGAGCGAGGGTGCATCCAGGAGGTCCTGTTGCGGATAGGAAGTCGAAAAATGGTGTTGGTGACAAGGAGGTTATGTTCTGCGCAAGTCTGGAGGAGAAGAAGTCCATTGCTGTTACAGCGACCCACGCCGTACTTTCCGAATGCAGAATATATATATACACACACACAAATATATATATATATATCCTCATGTGACGTAAACTCTCCAGAACGTTGTCTCCATTACATCTGCCCTGAAGGTATCACGATTCTGGGAAAGTGGACCTGCATCATCATATATATATATATATATATATATATATATATATATATATATATATATATATATATATATATATATATATATATATATATATATATATTTATGTCAACAGTTCACAATTGAAAATGTTTAAAACAATTTATTTTTATTGAAATATTATTGATATTTGGGGGCACGAAAAAATCTAGACGGTATTTTTCTAAAAAATTAGATCTAGTTGGAAATACCATGGGAGTGGCAACGCTGAATTGTAAGGCATGTATTTATTATGTTTTTGGATAATCATTATTTATTATTATTGATATGTTTTTTGGATAATCATTATTTATTTTTGCATGATATATTGTTATGAATTGTTACTCGGTTATTAGGGCCTATATGTCGCATATTTCTCCATAATACACCCCTTCCATTTAACTGCTTAGATTACGAGTGCTAACAGCACTAAACTTTAGGATACGCAGAATTGAGAAAAGAGACGAACCGAATGCAAGAAAGACATCAAAGTTAAACCAACTCCTTTCGTGGAAAAGCTTTACGGGGATTCAAATAGCCTCAAACTGACTACTGCTTTCGTTGAGAACTTTCAAGTAGACGTCTGAGAGTGTACGAAGAAGTAGAAGAAAGTTAAACATTTGCTCGTACTTCCGGTTTCATTTAAATCACATGATATTCAAGATGTCAGACCGCGAAGAGAGTGACCTCAACAAACCTAAAGTCAATGGTTTATCAAACCATGGCAAAGAAGAAGGGTTTGAGATTGACCTAGATGTCACGCTGGCAGCACTTTTGGCATCGTCACTGGTTTCCCCTGATGAAGAAAATTTAAGTGACTTAAGCCAAATTGCAGGAGGTAATTATAATATATAGCCTAGGCCTACAGCACAAGAGATAAGAGTAGGCCTACAGTTAGGCTATGCAGTTCAAATAAAGAAACAGTAGGACATGTGTGTGTGTTTGATACGGCCTTAGAAAAGAGTTCAGAGGCGCAAAAAGGAATCTTTAACTAATCTTAGATGTGATGCCACTTTCACAAAGACCTATTGGCATTTATTCATATTATTTAGAATTGAAAACAATATATCCTAATTATAACTCATTAGAGGTTGAACGGGATATTTCTCATCATGAAATTTAAAAAAAAAAGAATTAACTAAACCCTAATCTTAACCCGGTTGCATTAAAGAATAGTGGGCCGTATTCTTCGATGTCATACTAGTAACTGGGCTATCTCAGATGTCATCCTAGTATGTTACCAACGTCGTTAGGGTTAGGTGTAGGATTCCTAAGCCTAACCCTTACCCCTTTTAACTGCATCTCTGAATTCTTTTTTAAGGCCCAATTGAACAGACAGTCCTCTATGCTTCATTTCAACTGGTTTAGGGATATCAGAACCTAAACCTTACTCCTTGTTAATGTGTCTGAATTCTTTTTTGAAGGCTGTATCGAATAGATGGCCCAGTTCTTCATTTCAACCCTTAATCCACTCTAATTCATTTCAACTGAACAGTGTGCTAGAGTAGGGTTATATTAATTAGATGGCCTTGCTTTCTTTGAGGCAAACTTCTTGACTGATGGTGTCAGTATAAACTGACTGGATAGTTGGAGTATATAGGTCAATTTTCATTTCCCAACTAGAATTTCTTGAAAAGCACTGGATATAAGCAAATAAAACTTATATCAGGAAAACTCTAATTTCAGCTGTTCTCCGCAGGTTCTTTGGTTTCCTGGTACAGTAGAACTCCATTTATCCGAACCCCATGGGACCGAGCATCGTTCGGATAATCAAATGTTCGGATAATTGGATTACATAATGTATCGAGTACATGTACACATATTTCTAAAAATAATTAACCATCACAAGGAAAATACACTATAAAACATATTTACTTGTACTGTAATAATAATACCCACACTGTATTAGATCAATGTATCACCAAAATCTTTTATTACACTGCAGTGCATGTACTACTTGTATTAATTATTTTTGTTAAGAAAGAGAAATGTTTTCAAAATAACATTACAAACGATTCAAAACCAGGCACAACTTACGTATATATGTACTTGCACAGATGTAGCCCACTATTTAAAATAATGAGGAATCCTCTTTTGCACCAAACTGGATAGTCTCCTTTTGGCTGCTAAGTCCCACATTCGCTTCAACAGCAGAAGCTGTGTAGGACAGCTGTCATCTTCTTGCTCGTACCAAGCCATCGCTGTTTCTAGTGCTATAAAGGCCTCTTCAGGACTTGGTCGACGTCATAATCTACAAGTACATCATGTACTTCTGAGGAGTCTTCATCATCGGTCACTACATGTATTTGGTTTTCTTCTTGAACAAAAGACAAAATTTTTTCGTCATTCAAAAACTGAAAAACCAGAATCATTATCATCTTCTAGCCACATGTGTGCATCATCTTTGTCACAGTCCGAAAATCCGGGCATTGCTTGAAACAGTTCCACAACTTCATTTATACAATCATCATTTGTGTCCACTGCAGTAGTTTCATTTCCTCCTTTTTTCCCAAGCAATCTACTCCAAGCCTTGTTGAGATTATCTTGTGACAGGGTGGTCCAAGCATCAGCTAACATATAGCAGCAGTCTTTGAGATTAAGCTTTTTGGAAAACGCCACCACACTTTCTTCATCTTCAGCCAACAATAAACGACGCAGGACTTCCTTCTTGTACATCTTTTTAAGCTTTGCTATAACACCCTGATCCATTGGTTGAATCATTGCTGTTACATTGGGAGGCAGAAAAATTACTTTAAAATTTGCATCAACTGCATCCAATGTATCCGTCTCTGGATGAGATGGTGCATTGTCCAGTAGAAGAATTACTTTTCCAGTTTTCTTTTCTTGTTCTCTCAACCTCTTCACATTTGGGATGAACTGATTTGTATACCAATCAAGAAATATTTCACTATTCATCCAAGCACTCTTCTGTGCTTTGTAACACAATGGGAGACATGTCACATTCTTTAAACAACGTGGTTTTTTGGCTTTGCCGATCATTAGCACCGGTAAACGATGACTTCCACTGGCATTCGCGGCTACCAAAACTGTTACTCTCTCTTTGCACTTTTTAAACCCAGGGGCAGCTGCTTCGCGCTGAGATGCATGTGATTTTTGAGGCAATGATTTCCAGTATAAGCCAGTCTCATCGGCATTATACACATCATCGAGTGAATAACCTTCTTCTTCCAAAAAAGCCAAGAGTGTTTCTTTAAAATTTTTAGCGGCAGTTGCATCGCCCCCCCCCCCCCCCCCCCCCCCCCCCCCCCCCCCCCCCCCCCCCCCCCCCCCCCCCCCCCCCCCCCCCCCCCCCCCCCCCCCCCCCCCCCCCCCCCCCCCCCCCCCCCCCCCCCCCCCCCCCCCCCCCCCCCCCCCCCCCCCCCCCCCCCCCCCCCCCCCCCCCCCCCCCCCCCCCCCCCCCCCCCCCCCCCCCCCCCCCCCCCCCCCCCCCCCCCCCCCCCCCCCCCCCCCCCCCCCCCCCCCCCCCCCCCCCCCCCCCCCCCCCCCCCCCCCCCCCCCCCCCCCCCCCCCCCCCCCCCCCCCCCCCCCCCCCCCCCCCCCCCCCCCCCCCCCCCCCCCCCCCCCCCCCCCCCCCCCCCCCCCCCCCCCCCCCCCCCCCCCCCCCCCCCCCCCCCCCCCCCCCCCCCCCCCCCCCCCCCCCCCCCCCCCCCCCCCCCCCCCCCCCCCCCCCCCCCCCCCCCCCCCCCCCCCCCCCCCCCCCCCCCCCCCCCCCCCCCCCCCCCCCCCCCCCCCCCCCCCCCCCCCCCCCCCCCCCCCCCCCCCCCCCCCCCCCCCCCCCCCCCCCCCCCCCCCCCCCCCCCCCCCCCCCCCCCCCCCCCCCCCCCCCCCCCCCCCCCCCCCCCCCCCCCCCCCCCCCCCCCCCCCCCCCCCCCCCCCCCCCCCCCCCCCCCCCCCCCCCCCCCCCCCCCCCCCCCCCCCCCCCCCCCCCCCCCCCCCCCCCCCCCCCCCCCCCCCCCCCCCCCCCCCCCCCCCCCCCCCCCCCCCCCCCCCCCCCCCCCCCCCCCCCCCCCCCCCCCCCCCCCCCCCCCCCCCCCCCCCCCCCCCCCCCCCCCCCCCCCCCCCCCCCCCCCCCCCCCCCCCCCCCCCCCCCCCCCCCCCCCCCCCCCCCCCCCCCCCCCCCCCCCCCCCCCCCCCCCCCCCCCCCCCCCCCCCCCCCCCCCCCCCCCCCCCCCCCCCCCCCCCCCCCCCCCCCCCCCCCCCCCCCCCCCCCCCCCCCCCCCCCCCCCCCCCCCCCCCCCCCCCCCCCCCCCCCCCCCCCCCCCCCCCCCCCCCCCCCCCCCCCCCCCCCCCCCCCCCCCCCCCCCCCCCCCCCCCCCCCCCCCCCCCCCCCCCCCCCCCCCCCCCCCCCCCCCCCCCCCCCCCCCCCCCCCCCCCCCCCCCCCCCCCCCCCCCCCCCCCCCCCCCCCCCCCCCCCCCCCCCCCCCCCCCCCCCCCCCCCCCCCCCCCCCCCCCCCCCCCCCCCCCCCCCCCCCCCCCCCCCCCCCCCCCCCCCCCCCCCCCCCCCCCCCCCCCCCCCCCCCCCCCCCCCCCCCCCCCCCCCCCCCCCCCCCCCCCCCCCCCCCCCCCCCCCCCCCCCCCCCCCCCCCCCCCCCCCCCCCCCCCCCCCCCCCCCCCCCCCCCCCCCCCCCCCCCCCCCCCCCCCCCCCCCCCCCCCCCCCCCCCCCCCCCCCCCCCCCCCCCCCCCCCCCCCCCCCCCCCCCCCCCCCCCCCCCCCCCCCCCCCCCCCCCCCCCCCCCCCCCCCCCCCCCCCCCCCCCCCCCCCCCCCCCCCCCCCCCCCCCCCCCCCCCCCCCCCCCCCCCCCCCCCCCCCCCCCCCCCCCCCCCCCCCCCCCCCCCCCCCCCCCCCCCCCCCCCCCCCCCCCCCCCCCCCCCCCCCCCCCCCCCCCCCCCCCCCCCCCCCCCCCCCCCCCCCCCCCCCCCCCCCCCCCCCCCCCCCCCCCCCCCCCCCCCCCCCCCCCCCCCCCCCCCCCCCCCCCCCCCCCCCCCCCCCCCCCCCCCCCCCCCCCCCCCCCCCCCCCCCCCCCCCCCCCCCCCCCCCCCCCCCCCCCCCCCCCCCCCCCCCCCCCCCCCCCCCCCCCCCCCCCCCCCCCCCCCCCCCCCCCCCCCCCCCCCCCCCCCCCCCCCCCCCCCCCCCCCCCCCCCCCCCCCCCCCCCCCCCCCCCCCCCCCCCCCCCCCCCCCCCCCCCCCCCCCCCCCCCCCCCCCCCCCCCCCCCCCCCATCCGCTAGATAAAGATTCCCCTGGAATCTCCATTCTCTATGCCATGACGAGATTTAGAAGTTTGCCTTAACCCATCCCTGGCTAGACTTAAAGTCAGGAGGAACCGTCAAGTTGATTAGTTGAAACTAGATAAAGCTTTCACACAACAGAGAATCTCCATTACTCCTTGAATCTCGCCAATTCGCGTATGCCATGACGATAAAGATTTGAAAAGTTTCTTAAACCATCCCTGGCTAGCCTAAAAAAAAAAAAAGTCAGGAGGACCGTCAAGTTGATTGTTGAACTGAAGTGCCTTTTCACACAACAGAGAACCAGAGCCCCCCCCCCCCCCCCCCCCCCCCCCCCCCCCCCCCCCCCCCCCCCCCCCCCCCCCCCCCCCCCCCCCCCCCCCCCCCCCCCCCCCCCCCCCCCCCCCCCCCCCCCCCCCCCCCCCCCCCCCCCCCCCCCCCCCCCCCCCCCCCCCCCCCCCCCCCCCCCCCCCCCCCCCCCCCCCCCTAGATAAAGATTTCCCCTTGAATCTCCAATTCTCGTATGCCCAGACGAGATTAAAGTTTCTACCATCCCTGGCTACCTTAAAGTCAGAGGACCTTCAAGTTGATTGGTTGAACTGAAAGCCCTTTCACACAGATAAAGAATTCCCCTTGAAATCTCTATTCATGTTTGCCATGACGAGATTTAAAGTTTCTTAACCATCCCTGGCTAGCCTTAAAGTCAGGAGGACCGTCAAGTTGATTGTTGAACTGAAGTGCCTTTTCACACAACAGAGAACCAGAGATAGGTTCCCCTTTCAAACCATATATACAAAGCTCTTCAATCCCCCCCCCCCCCCCCCCCCCCCCCCCCCCCCCCCCCCCCCCCCCCCCCCCCCCCCCCCCCCCCCCCCCCCCCCCCCCCCCCCCCCCCCCCCCCCCCCCCCCCCCCCCCCCCCCCCCCCCCCCCCCCCCCCCCCCCCCCCCCCCCCCCCCCCCCCCCCCCCCCCCCCCCCCCCCCCCCCCCCCCCCCCCCCCCCCCCCCCCCCCCCCCCCCCCCCCCCCCCCCCCCCCCCCCCCCCCCCCCCCCCCCCCCCCCCCCCCCCCCCCCCCCCCCCCCCCCCCCCCCCCCCCCCCCCCCCCCCCCCCCCCCCCCCCCCCCCCCCCCCCCCCCCCCCCCCCCCCCCCCCCCCCCCCCCCCCCCCCCCCCCCCCCCCCCCCCCCCCCCCCCCCCCCCCCCCCCCCCCCCCCCCCCCCCCCCCCCCCCCCCCCCCCCCCCCCCCCCCCCCCCCCCCCCCCCCCCCACCCCCCCCCCCCCCCCCCCCCCCCCCCCCCCCCCCCCCCCCCCCCCCCCCCCCCCCCCCCCCCCCCCCCCCCCCCCCCCCCCCCCCCCCCCCCCCCCCCCCCCCCCCCCCCCCCCCCCCCCCCCCCCCCCCCCCCCCCCCCCCCCCCCCCCCCCCCCCCCCCCCCCCCCCCCCCCCCCCCCCCCCCCCCCCCCCCCCCCCCCCCCCCCCCCCCCCCCCCCCCCCCCCCCCCCCCCCCCCCCCCCCCCCCCCCCCCCCCCCCCCCCCCCCCCCCCCCCCCCCCCCCCCCCCCCCCCCCCCCCCCCCCCCCCCCCCCCCCCCCCCCCCCCCCCCCCCCCCCCCCCCCCCCCCCCCCCCCCCCCCCCCCCCCCCCCCCCCCCCCCCCCCCCCCCCCCCCCCCCCCCCCCCCCCCCCCCCCCCCCCCCCCCCCCCCCCCCCCCCCCCCCCCCCCCCCCCCCCCCCCCCCCCCCCCCCCCCCCCCCCCCCCCCCCCCCCCCCCCCCCCCCCCCCCCCCCCCCCCCCCCCCCCCCCCCCCCCCCCCCTTCAGATCCCATACAATAACAAGTGCCTTGTTGGTTGAGTTGAAAAACTTGAATGATTTGTAGGGCTTGATTTCCACTTTTATTTCCTAGTGCAGTGATAGTCCACTTAGGCCCTTCTGTATCTTTATCCCAAGCAATTGCCTTCACGGCTAGATAAAGATTGCTACTTAGATGATACAATGATCTCGTTGCCATGACGAGATGGTAATCACGTTGTGGGGTACTGTATGCATGCTAGCCTTAAAGTACAGGATGGTCTACCGTCAAGTTTGATTGTTGAACTGAAGTGCTATTAAGTCAACAACCCAAGAACTTTAGGGCCTTAAAATCTGTCCAAAATTGAAAGACCTGATATAAGCAGAATCCCCTGTCCCCTTTGAATCTCCAATTCTGTATGCCCATGAACGAGATTTAAAATTTTTTTACTTTTATGTTTGTTTCACTTTCAGCTCAACGTTCAAGTTTAACCATCTGAAAATCACCCCATGTCCTATTTTACAAGTCAGGAGGGGCCCGTGTCAGAATAAAATGATTTCAGTAGTTCCCCTTTTCAAACCATATATACAAAGCCTCTTCCAATTTCACATCTTTCGCATTTCTCATGGTTTTACGTTTCTTCGACCCATTTTCACTATCAAATTTCGATGCAAAACTCATAATTTTATCCTTGTTACTTTTGATGTCAGAGACGGTAGCTTTCCCAACATTGAAAATCTCTCGCAAGTGAAGACACAGTTTCACCTTGTCCTAGTCTCTTGATAATTTCTGTTTTCGTTTCAATTGACAAAACATTGCAGTTCCTTTTATATGCTTTAGGCCTACTGGAAGATGCCATATCGCACAGAGAAATACTTGTACACCAAAATTATTCTGCTGTAGTAGCAGACACAATTATTTTAAGTTGAACTGTCTGTTTAGCCAGTGTTCTACCTAGAACGCACACGTACACTGGATTGGTAAACCAGATATTAACTGACTTTATAATCTAACTGACTTCCTGTACGTAAGCGACCGACCATTAGCCATCCCATTCTCTACAAATTGTTCGCACACATTTGAAGTTTGCCGCATCAAAAGATTCAGAATTTTAGTCTAACGTGACTGTGGCATCTGATTTTTTTTTTCTTCTGGAAAAAGTGTTCGGATAATTGGATGTTCGGATAATTGGGGTTCGGATAAATGGAGTTCTACTGTATTTCTATCTTGAGGATTACATAAAGAGGATTGTTTGATGTTGATACATCTATAGTTTCAATACAACTTCATTACTCCCCTCATGTTCTATTAGTATTTGTCTGATTCTTCATGAAAGTTCCACATTATTTATCCAGCCACAACCATTTAAACCCTTCAGTTATGTGCAAGCACAAGTTTATGAAAAGTCTCTTGTCTTACTGTTATTCTCCATGTTTCAGATCCATACAATAAAAGTGCCTTGATGTTTGAGTTGAAAACTTGAATGATTTTGTTGGGCTTGATTTCCATATATTTCCTAGTGCAGTGATAGTCCCCTTAGCCCTTCTGTATCATTATCCATTGCTTCAGCTTTATCTAAGTTGCTACCAAGATATACTATGATCTGTTTCAGTGGATGGTAATACAGTATGTGGGGTACTTTATGCATGCAGGGAAAAAACATATGGTATATACTCAAGTATAAGTCGATCCAACTATAAGTCAACACCCTTGACTTTAGGACTTAAAAACTGTCCAAAATGAAAGACCTGAATATAAGCCGAATGAGTTTTTTTGAGATTCTGAATTCCTGCATTGCATTAGAATTTTCTTGGCTTTCTGTTTTTTCACTTTCAGCTCAACCATTTCTCTTTTAAAACACTTGAAATCACCCCATTCGTATGTAAAATACATGTAAGAATAAATGATTTCAGTAAAAAAAAAAAATGAGAGTAAGGAGGAGCAGAATGTTGGACAGACCTGCGTGCCCAATTCTCAACCCTTTGAAAACAAAAGCTTGTTCGTTCTGATTACTGTTGTCGGTCGTTGCTAAGTAGCAACAAGATCTCAGTATCTAGCGAGGCCAAAGATAAATAGATTTCCAGATTAAAATGCTTCCGTTTTTCATAATTTTTTAGAGGCGATTGATATTATGGTTTTTTTTTTTTTTTAAGCCAAGGCATTCTAGGTGGTCGAAAATGTGCTTTGAGAAATATTTGGAAATCTGAAGACATGAAATCTATCACAAAAATAAGTGTCTTTAACGCAATGCAAAGTAAGCCCTACTATAGGGATCTGAAACAATGGAGGAGAACCAAGAAGTTACAGACTTTCATAAATGGGTCTGCCATCACCGGTGTCAATACCTTGTCGAGGTATGGCGGCTTGCGTACCCTGATTACCCCCAGAGCTATGCCAGCGGGAGTTTTACTCCTGGAAGGTTCTACCAAGCTGGACAGGTTTGCGTGGGCAGGGGTCAGACTAAAGCAGACACCCTGGTCCTCCAGGTTGGGGGTTTTAGCATAGGGCTGACACCCCTGTCTATGTAAAAAAAAATATTGAAGTTACGGAAACAACAACGAATAAACAAACTTTGCCTAGGGACGGACATCCGGAGTCTGAGGCTCGTATGACTGTGTCAGTGGTGAAAGCCGAAAGGAAGCCACTGACATGAGAATGGACGTCCTGACCGCAAAATATGATACAAGAATAGGATTTTGGAATGTCAGGACAATGAATGAGACGGGTAAGCTAAAACAGGTCACGGCAGAAATGAGAAACTATAGGTTACACATTCTAGGGATAAGTGAAAGCAGATGGACAGGGGCAGGAAAAGTTAAAACAGCAACAGGAGAAACAGGAGGATGAACAGCACAATGAAGGTGTAGCCATTATTCTACAGAAAGGAATAGAAAGGACATTACTGGATTGGAAACCCATCAACATCAGACTGATAAGATTAAGATTGAGAGGTAGATTCACCAATATTACAATAATACAATGCTACACACCAACGAATGACAGCGATGAAAAGGTCAAGGATGAATTCTATCAACAACTGCAGAAAGAAATGGAAGACACCTAGATATGATCTTATTATAGTAATGGGAGACCTCAATGCGAAAGCTGGTACACACAATACATGTAATGAAAGAGTAATGGTGAAATGAGGCAGCGGAACAGCAAACGAAAATGGGGATAAATTAATAAGTTTCTGTAGTATTAACAACCTGGTCATTGGAGGAACACTTTTCCCACATAAAGAAATTCACAAATTAACATGGGAATCACCAAATGGTCGGGACAGAAACCAGATAGACCACATCATGATTAACGGTAAATGAAGACATGCATTACAAGATGTGAAGGTAAGAAGAGGTGCAGATGTGGGAAGTGATCACCATTTAGTAGTAGCAAAACTGAAAGTGAAACTAAGAAGGGCTGGACCAACTGTAACTACACAGAAAAGGTTTGACATCAGCAAATTGAAGGACCCCCTTACCAGAAAAGCTTATGCGGCTGACAAAGAAACGATATCAATTTGCCAAAAGTCAGGAAAAGACATTGACTGATGATATAGACCAGAAATTCAACACCATTTCAACAATATATAAGGAAATCAGCAAATCATGCTTGGGATTCCAGGAAAGGAAGAAGCAAGACTGGATAACACCAGAAACATTAAACACCATAACACCGAGAAAGGAAATGAAAAGAAAGAAAACAGAAGCAAAGTCCCCCAGGTTAAAGCAACTATATAGTGAACAGTACAGTCAGCTGGACAAGGAAGTTAAACGCCAAACCCGAGCCAACAAAAGGAATTTCCTAGACGATCTTGCAAGACAGGCAGAAGAGGCAGCACTGAGAAATGAACAAAGCACAGTATACAGAATAACTAAATTCATCAAAACGAGGTGCAAACAATATTACATTAGTAAGAGATAAGCAAGGAAATCTCATCACGACAGCAGAGGGACAGGAAACAAGATGGGCAGAGCACTTCAGAGAAACTCTGAACAAGGAACCACCAGAGACACAATTGAATGTTCCTGAGGCTGAAAATGATCTAGATGTAAATACAGACATTCCACGAAAAGAAGAAATCATCACAGCAATCAAAGGGTTAAAGAACGGAAAAGCTCCTGGTCATGATAACTTAAATGCAGAGCTATTTAAGACAGACCCTGAGCTAGCAACAGAACTATTAGAACCACTATTTGCACAAGTCTGGAAAACGGGGACAACACCATCAGAGTGGAACAAAGGAATATTTGTCAAATTGCCCAAGAAGGGAGATCTTGCAGACTGCAATAATTGGAGAGGAATCACTCTTCTCTCAGTTCCCAGCAAAATACTAGGCAGGATAATTATACAGAGAATTTCAAAAGCAGTAGACCACAAACTGAGGAAAGAACAAGCAGGATTAAAAAAGAACAGAAGATGTGTAGATCATATATTCACTCTCAGGAACATTATAGAGCAGTGCTCAGAATGGCAAATTCAGCTGTACATTAATTTTGTTGATTTTGAAAAGGCTTTTGACGGCATAAATAGGGACAGTTTATGGAAAATACTGAGTGCTTATGGAATTCTAAGCTGCATAGTGTCAATCATAAAAAGCCTCTATGCCAACTTTACGTGTAGTGTTGGCAGAGCAACCTAACCTTTGAGGTGAAGACAGGAGTACGACAGGGATGCCCCTTATCAACCACTCTATTTTTAATAGTCATAGATTGGGTGATGCGCCAGACAACAGAGGGCAGTCCAAGAGGAATAAGATGGACTACATTTTCTACATTGAAAGATCTGGAATATGCAGATGACATTGCACTACTAGCACATTCACATCAACACATCCAGGAAAAAACGGATAGACTTAATAAGTTTAGCCAGCAGATGGGCTTGAACATCAATTTAAAGAAGTCAGAGGTCGTGATGCTCAATGTGAGCAACCCTGAGCCCATATCAGTAAGGAATCAGCAACTGGTACAGACAGACACCTTCACATACCTAGGATGCATAGTAACACCAGACGGCGGGACAGGCAAAGACATCAACATCAGAATGAATAAGGCAAGAACAGCCTTTTTTAGCATAAACAACATCTGGAAGTCCTCTCAATACAGCACAAGCACAAAATTAAGATTATATCAGAGCTGTGTGCTTCTCTATGGTGCGGAATGCTGGAGAGTTACAGAGAAGGAAATGTTGAAATTGTCCTCTTTTCACACAACATGCCTAAGAAAAATTCACTGAATCTTTTGGCCGAATACCATCACCAACCAAGATCTGCTTCCTCGGAGCAAGCAAGAGGACATGCACAGCTGGCAGACGCTGGAGCTGGGTTGGCCATGTCCTCAGAAGAGACCCCGATGCCATCACAAGAACAGCTATGCTTTGAACCCTTGAAGGAAAACGAAAGAGAGGCCGACCAAAAACAACCTGGCAGAGGACTGTGGAGGCTGAGATGCAAATAATGAACCAGAGTTGGGGCACTGTGCGAAGGATGGCCGCCGACCGAGCAAAGTGGAATCAATTTGTTGTTGCCCTACAAGATGCCACTAGGCGTGATGGCCACTGACTTCTTTGACGGTCAGCGGCTAAGGATCGAAGAAAAGAATAAATGGGTACTTGCATAGAATAATAATAATAATAATAATAAATTCTTTAAGCACCAAACACGGCGCATAAGGCAGAAACCAGTGCTCTCCAGGTTGTTCGTTGTGACGCCACTCCTCTTAGCTCTTGCACATTATTTAGGCCCAACGTTCTTCCTTCTCTTATTATTGTTCTTCTGAGTGTTTCTTTTGGTCTTCCTTTTTTCCTCTTACCCTCAGGAACCCAAGTGAGCGCCTGTAGTGGTATTCTGTTGTTTTGCATTCGTAGGACATGACCGATATATGACCATGCATAGAATAGACAGTCTGAAATGGTAAAAGATTATGCATATGAAACCAGTGTCAAGAACCAGATTAAGTGCCATTGGAGCAAGAGATGAGAAGATTCTGTAGATGAATAGGACACGCAAGAGAAAACCAGATGATAGCTGTTACTAGACAGGCTTTGTTCAAAAATCACTAGGGCAAGAGCGGTCAAGGTAGACTTTAAAAAAAACACGAGAAGAAAATGAGACAAATGAAAAAGACACGGAAAGGCCTTGACCTAATGGCATACGACATAAATACTTGGCATGAGTTTGTTGAAGTTCCTGTGCTCCTTGGGGAGCTGAAGGGTATTGAATGAATCTTCTTCTTCTATGATCCTTAGCCGCCGACCGTCAAAGCAGTCAGTGGCCATTACGCCTGGTGGCGTCTTGTAGGGCAACAACAAATTGATTCCACTTTGCTCGGTCGGCAGCCATCCTTCGTACAGTGCCCCAACTCTGGTTCATTCTTTGCATCTCAGCCTCCACAGTCCTCCGCCAAGTTGTTTTTGGTCGGCCTCTCTTTCGTTTTCCTTCAGAGGTCCATAGCATAGCTGTTCTTGTGATGGCATCGGGGTCTCTTCTGAGGACATGGCCAACCCAGCTCCAGCGTCTGCCAGCTATGATGGTGTGCATGTCCTCTTGCTTGCTCCGAGTAAGCAGATCTTGGTTGGTGATGATATTCGGCCAAAAGATTCAGAGAATTTTTCTTAGGCATGTTGTGTGAAAAGAGGACAATTTCGACATTTCCTTCTCTATAACTCTCCAGCTCTCCGCGCCATAGAGAAGCACAGAAAGCACACAGCTCTGATATAATCCTAATTTTGTGCTTGTGCTGTACTGAGAGGACTTCCAGATGTTGTTTAGACTAAAAAAGGCTGTTCTTGCTTTGTTCATTCTGTTGTTGATGTCTTTGCTTGCTACGCCATCTGGTGTTACTATGCATCCTAGGTATGTGAAGGCATCTGTCTGTTCCAGTTGCTGATTCCTTATTGATATGGGCTCAGGGTTGCTCACATTGAGCGTCATGACCTGTCTTCTTTAGGTTGATGTTCAAGCCCACCTGCTGGCTATACTTATTAAGTCTATCCGTTTTTTCCTGGATGTGTTGATGTGAATGTGCTAGCAGTGCAATGTCATCTGCATATTCCAGATCTTCCAATGTAGAAAATGTAGTCCATCTTATTCCTCTTGGATTGCCCTCTGTTGTCTGGCGCATCACCCAGTCTATGACTGTTAAAAATAGAGTGGTTGATAAGGGGCATCCCTGTCGTACTCCTGTCTTCACTTCAAAGGTTAGGTTGCTCTGCCCAATGCTGCACGTAAAGTTGGCATAAAGGCTTTTTAGATTGACACTATGCAGCTTGGAATTCCATAAGCCCTCAGTATTTTCCATAAACTGTCCCTATGTATACTGTCAAAAGCCTTTTCAAAATCAACGAAATTAATGTACAAATGTCTTTGTCATTCTGAGCACTGCTCTATAATGTTCCTGAGGGTAAATATATGATCTACACATCTTCTGTTCTTTCTAAATCCTGCTTGTTCTTTCCTCAGTTTGTGGTCTACTGCTTTTGAAATTCTCTGTATAATTATCCTGCCTAGTATTTTGCTGGGAACTGAGAGAAGAGTTATTCCTCTCCAATTATTGCAGTCTGCAAGATCTCCCTTCTTGGGCAATTTGACAATTATTCCTTTTTTCCACTCTGTTGGTGTTGTCCCTGTTTTCCAGACTTGTGCAAATAGTGGTTCTAATAGTTCTGCTGCTAGCTCTGGGTATGTCTTAAATAGCTCTGCATTTAAGTTATCATGACCAGGAGCTTTTCCATTCTTTAACCCTTTGATTGCTGTGATGATTTCTTCTTTTCGTGGGATGTCTGTATTAACATCTAGATCATTTTCAGCCTCAGGAACATTCAATTGTGTCTCTGGTGGTTCCTTATTCAGAGTTTCTCTAAAGTGCTCTGCCCATCTTGTTTCCTGTCCCTCTACTGTTGTGATGAGATTTCCTTGCTTATCTCTTACTAATGTAACATTGTTTGCACCTCGTTTTCCACTGATGATTTAGTTATTTTGTATACTGTGCCTTGTTCATTTCTCAGTGCTGCCTCTTCTGCCTGTCTTGCTAGGTCATCCAGAAATGTCCTTTTGTTAGCACGGGTTTGACGTTTAACTTCCTTGTCCAGCTGACTGTACTGTTCACTATATATTGCCTTTAATCTGGGAGACTTAGCTTCTGTTTTCTTTCTTTTCATTTCCTTTCTCTTCGCTATGGTGTTTAGCGTATCTGGTGTTATCCAGTCTTGGCTCTTTCTTTCCTGGAATCCCAAGCATGACTTGCTGCTTTCCTTGTATATTGTTGAGATGGTGTTGAATCTCTGGTCAACATCATCGGTCTCTGTTCTTTCCTGGCTTTTGATAATCTCATATCTTCTCTTTACGTCGACCACGAAAGCTTTTCTGGTGAGGGGATCCTTCAGTTTCGTGATGTTGTATCTTTTCTGTTTGACTGCAACTGGTCCAGCAGCTCTGAGTTTCACTTTCAGTCTTTCTACTACTAGGTGATGATCACTTCGCACATCTGCGCCTCTTTTTACTTTCACGTCTTGTAGTGCATGTCTCCATCTGCCATTGATCATTATGTGATCTATCTGGTTTCTGTCTCGTCCGTTTGGTGATTCCCATGTTAACTTGTGCACTTCCTTGTGTGGAAAAAGTGTTCCTCCAGTGACCAGGTTGTTAATACTGCAGAAGCTTATTAATTTGTCCCCATTCTCATTTGCTGTTCCACTGCCGCATTTCCCCATTACTCTTTCGTTATAATTATTGTGTGCTCCCACTTTCGCATTTAGGTCTCCCATTACTATAATGAGATCATACCTGGGTGTAGTTTCCATTTCTTTTTGTACCTGTTGATAGAAATCGTCCTTGATCTCTTCATCGCTGTCGTTTGTTGGTGCATAGCATTGTATAATTGTGGTGTTGGTGAACCTCCCTCTTAGTCTTGCTCTTATCAGTCTGTTGTTGATGGGTTTCCATTCCAGTAAAGACCTTTCCATTCCTTTCTTCAGGATAATGGCTACACCTTCGTTGTGCTGACCATCCTCTCTGCCAGAATAAAGTACTGTTTCCCCTGTAGCTGTTTTTATTCTCCCCCTACCTGTCCATCTGCTCTCGCTTATTCCCAGGATATGTATCTTGTAGTTCCTCATCTCTGCTGTGATTTGTCTCAGCTTTCCTGCCTCATTCATAGTTCTGACGTTCCAAAAACCAATTCTGGTTTCGTGTTTTGCGGTCGGGGCATCCGTTTTCATGCCAGTGGCTTCCTTTTGGCTTTCACAGCTGTCAGTCATACGAGCCGGAGACTCCGGATGTCCGTCCCACAGCAATGTTTTTCCATTTATTGTTGTTTCCGTAATGTGCGATTTTTTTACATAGACAGGGGTAAAGCCCTGTGCTAAAACCCCCAACCTGGAGGACCAGAGTACCAGCTTTTGTCTGACCCCTACCCACGTAGACCAGTCCAGCTTGGTTGAACCTACCAGGAGTAAATCTCCCACTGGCATAGCTCTGGGGATTGTCAGGGTACACAAGCTGCTATACCGCTACAAGGTATAGGTACCATTGATGGCAGATTGAATGAATGATGTGTGGGAATTCTCATATACCTATTTTATTGTATGCATATACAATCATAATCATAAAGGCATTAAAGTTTGAAGAGAAGAAAGGCTGAATAGAACCAGGATATGCTCACATAATTGAGTGTCACACTAAATCTTGTTACTGCTATTAACAGTCCCTCCTTTATTTATTAAGGTGTATGTATCTGTAAAACGGGCTGATCACCCGTTTGCCAGTCACTTCGATTACGGAAACAACAGCAAATGGATTGATTTGCCGTTGCCCTAAAGACGCCATTAGGCGTGATGGGAAACAATGGCAAAGAAAACCAATCTGTTGTTGCCCTAAGACGCCACTAGGCGTAATGGCCATTGACTGCTTTGACGGTCGGTGGCTAAGGACGGAAGAAGAAGAAGAAGAAGAAGATGTATCTGTAAGACTTTTTTGCATTCATCAAGAATGTTGTATTGACTAGAGACTGGATGTGTGCAGTGACAGAAGCTAAGATTAAGAAAGCTTGAAATAAGAACTTAAACAAGCCAGTAAAGTGACACATATCATCATCATCATACCGCTTCAGCTCTCTAAGGAACAAAGGCCTTCAACAATTTGTGCCAAGACTCCCTGTTTTGTACCATCTGTTCCATGTCCTTTATTCCTTTTATCCATCTCCAGTTCCTTCTCCAAGAGTATTTTTTTTGGTCACCATTTACATCTTTTACCCTGGGAATTTCAAAACAAGATCTGCCTTATAAAATTATCAACTGTTTTACGTCAGTGTATGTCCTATCCAGCACCAGCATCTTCTTGTCACCAAAATTATTCAACTGTTAAAAAGAAAGTACAAAGACAAACAGTGTTTATCCTATTCACGAATGTAAAACTGATGACAAGAACCAAACAAGTGCCAGTAAATACAGTATTTATCCTATTCAAGAATGTGGAGCTTATGACAAGAACCAGTGGAACAAGAGATGAGAAGCTGGTGATGAATAGGAGACAGGAGACACATTGAGGAAATCTGTTGATAGCATTATCAGGCAGTCCTTGACCTGGAATCACATGGAGAAGAAAGTACACCTGCCATAACAGATACAGCCGTGATGAGGGAAGTGTTTCAGATGTCACTATACTAGGTGTCAGCTTTTTGAGTGGGGTTACTTGTTCCCTTCCTTGCTGCCTTTGCCTTCCTTAACTTGAGAGCAGAGTATGGTACCTATTTACATCAGGACAGACTGGAATGTGATGTTACCAGATTTTGTACCCTGTAACTTTGACTCGAGAAACAAGCACTGTAATCATCTTGCTACTTGATGGTCCTGGTAATTTAACATTTTCTGAAAGTATTTGGAAGACATTACAAATATGTTTAATCCTTGTAGACTGATGACGTAATCGGATTGCATCAGAAATGTTGGAGAGTCTTTCATAAGTTTGTCACTAAACATTGATTTTCATTGTGCTTTGTCGTTACACAGTTATGTTCTCTAAACTAGCCAGTGCTTAATTTTTTTTTTTTTTGTTCCACTATTTTCAATTCAGAATATTCATCGCTGAATAACACCATAGATGAGCTGAATAGATACTTGGACAGGTGGGATGAACGCCATGAGCAGCTGAGGGCACATATCCGTGAAGCTAAAAGGGCAAATGATGAGGAAGAAAGAGAGTGTTTGGAGGAGGATGAAGACAAAGAAACTGGCAGCACTCATACTGCAAGTGATAACTCAAAGAACAATGGAAATGAATCAGTATCAAAAGAGAAACAGGATGGTGATGATAAAAGTATATGATGACAACTATGAATATTATATTATTTATGTAAATTATATAAGTATATCTGGATGTAATATGTAGACTTAAAATTTATATATTATTTATATCTTTCCTGAATATTGTTAACACAGTGATCATTGCTGCAGCATTTTCTATAAGTCCTTTCTATCTGTGGTGACTCTTAACGGTGATTTTTTTTGTTTGGTCCATATTCATTTTTATGTGATTATTCTTCTTCATGGACAAAAGTTTTTGTGTGTGTAATTTTCGTGAGATTTGATTTCGATCTGTCTTGTGACTTCAGCAAGGTCTAGCCATCTCATTCTGTTTGTAGTTTTAAAAAAAAAATCAATTCTAAGTCATACTTGCCCTGCTTAGTTCCTGAGGAGGGTGGGGGGGAGATGTCTCTGAGGAGACAAAAGAAAAATATGACTAGTGCTCGATCAGGCATGTCGTAACAGGGTGACTAATATGAGGATGGGCATGACAGACTTATCATTTTTTTAAATTGCTACAGAAACTGCTGATGCTAGAGTTTGTGCTTTGGCATCGGCTTCCTCAAGGGGGTTGTCTGCGGTGGTGGCTCCATGCAGCATAAAGAATGAAAAAGGAGACAATGATGAGTTGAAGATTCTTATTTTCGTGTTGGACTTGATTTCTCTTGACCTCCATATGTTTCCCAATGCAATGAAAGCGCCTCTTGCTTTTTGTATACTTATTTTAATATCATTATCTGTCCTTCCAACTTTGTCTACATTACTACCAAGATATGTGTACGATTCTACATCCTTTAGTGGTGTTTCTTCAAGTTCAATCTTGTTATCATTTCTTGCATTTATTCTCATAATCTTTGTCTTTTCCCAGTGTATTTTCAGGCCCACTTGTTGTCATGGTTATCTTGTATTATTCTTTGTTGGTGTATGATTCAAGTTGTATAGTGTAATGGTGACCAGGCTGTCTTAAAAGAATACATTTTGAGTTATGTAGTGTTCAGAAACATCTCATGCATTGTTGATTGTGCATTAGTTTCTACCAGACCAACCACCTTATCTTAAAATAGTTGGGAGCCGCGGTGGTGTAATAATTAAGACGTTGCGCTAGTGACCAGGTTTTCAAGGTTCAAGCCCGGGCACCGGCATTTGTAGGAGTGTCATTGACCGGGAATTTGACTGAATAACCTGAAAGGCTCGTGCAGATAAACCCTCTGTGGATGGGAAGGAGCAAAGCTCCTGACCGGGTTGGAAGGAAAGTCCACTGTCTCCCCAGCCTCGCAATGACATGTCATTGGGCCAAAAGGGCTGGAAAGCTCGAGTGCCGCTGGTTAGAGAGAAAAAAAAAAAATCTTAAAATAGTTTTTTTCATGGTGGGATAATTAATGATAATTTAAATGCAGTATTAGAATAGTAGAACCTTTCTGTGAAGAATGCCTACAAGGCAATAATATAAAGCATTTCCTACCAAAATGTAAGAGGTCAGAACAACAGAGAATACCAATGTTAGATTGTTTACTGCCATGCAGTTCACCCATAACTGTAGAATGGGTGTTAAAAATAGACAGAGCTGCACAATATAGCCAAACAGTATGTAATAAGAACAAAAATTCATATATAATAATTGTCACATAATATCTTATGTTGTGCACATTGGCTTTAAACGAAACGGGGCAGACGGGTGCATTGGGCGTAATGAATGGGAAGCCTTGGTGGGTGGAAAAAAAAAAGGAAGATGTCTGTCAGTCGGCTTTAAGAGCCGTTGTTCATTTGCGGACGCTCGCTTTGTGATTATTTGGGTTTTAGGCAGGATAGTTTGTATAATCTGATGTTAGCGGGCTGTGTCGAGCCAGTCAATGTTTCTTACTGTTGTTATTGAATTCGTATGTGTAGCCTTGTACTATTAAAAGGGAGATTGTCAACACGCCTTGGTGTTACACTTTGTGAATGGCGCCTACAAGTGTTTTGATTGTGTGACCTCTCGCAGTTGGATACGAGCTAATCAGAAGAGGACAGTGTCATGATGAAAGTGTAGTTATTATACTTTGACAATGATGGTTTGAAAAAAAAAAAGAGGAAAGGGGGTATGATAGGAATGTAAAGGTCTAGTGAGTGTTCTCATACATTTAAACACTTATAATGTTGATGTCATGAAGGTTTAGTAGTTAATTAAGTCGTCAGAATTAACTTGTCATTGAGTATTGTTCATTCGAATCTGACAGATTACACTAGCTGAGATTCTCTTTCTTTAGGTCATCTTTCACTGTCTGTTAACAACATTTTGTATTGTTCTCACTCTGCTGATGCTTTTACTCAATGTTTTGGGTCACTCTCATATGATCAGTGTGCACCTGTGTCAGCAGGATGCATGATTCTGTTAACTTGTACAGGTGTTTTCTCAAAACACATCTGCAGTTTCCCACTGTTCTTTTCATCTTGGCTGCATTTTTTTTTCTGTCCTTCTTTTCTCCATTTTCCAAATTAGTGTCAGAAAGATTGTAGCATTGTCAATTTGGTCATAATTGCCATAAGAAACCATTAAAAACAGTCTGGCAGAAGCACTAATGGAAATCGGCTGTAAGACAAACTAGACAAAGTTAGAGGAACAAATCAAAGGAAAATAATAATATAAAAGGCTAGAAGGACGAACGAAGAGTTGAAAGGTATTGATAATGATGGTCATTTCTTTCTCTCTTTCATTTCTTCCCATTAATAAATTTGGTAGGAATGTCTAACCATTTAATTTATAAAACTCTTGCAGCAATGTAGCATACATCATTCTTGTTAGTTGTTTTTTTTATCTCACTTATTGAAGCTCTGATTTATTAGCTTCAGAATAGAGATGTTATGAAGACACTGAAAACATAATATTTCTTGAGTAATCCCAAAGTTTAACAATTCTTGCTACAAACAATGTTCCTACATTTCTACCTGTTGTTTATTGTTTCTACCTATTTCTGCAGGCCCATTATATTGTCCATCATCTTTGTGATGATGTCTGTAATTCTGTTAAATTATTTTGACTGCTCAGATTTGTCATACATTTGTGAATATAATCCTGTGCTAAAATTTCTTTGTTGTTTTTTTTTTTTAAGAACATGTTTCTTATTTATGTCATCTTTCCTTCTGTATTCTTATTTAATTTCAGAATTTAAATGCTGTTATCCTAGAGCTAATAACATTACATTTCCTTGATTTTTTTATAAATTATTTTAATGTGATTTTGATAATATGTTTCAAATTATTAGGTATTGGACATTATGTACAACTGTTTAATAGGTTAATTAGTCTTTTTACAGTGGAACAAAATAATTGCAACAGTTATCTTCCTTGGATTCATTCATTACTTTTTAGCTCCACAAGCAGCATAGGAGCTCATTGTCCTGTACCATCCACACAAAGTCTATCCATGTCTACTTTTATCCCTGGCAAATATGTCTCCAGTTCTTTTTAGTGTGTTTTTTTGGTCTCCCTCTAACTCTATATTATCCTAGGGGTTCATGAACAATGGCTGTTTTGTAATGCCGTCTGCAGGTTTCCTCAGTGTGTATCCATTCCATTCTCAGTGTTGTCTTTCTCATGTGTTCGGTTTCTTCTGGTTTATTCCCTTCCACTCTGTTTCAGAGTCCCGGGATGTCAAATCTTTTAGTCTCTCATTTTTGCTTGTACTTGTGCAGTCCCAGACTCTGTTTGGCTTTCTCTGGACATCGGCATTAACCTCCTTGTTAGAGGACCTTCTTCCTATCTGGATCATTGAATTATCCTTACTTGTCTTGGATGATGTGATCATATTTCTTGAAGTTTTTCTCCCTTGAATTTACTACAGGGAGGGATGGCAAAGCCCCCAACCCTCCTTAGTTGTCTTTAATGGCATGCTTGGTAGATTGCAGTGTTACTTTTTTTTGCTACCCTTTCAGGCTCTGGTAACACACATCTTTGATGATGTAAATGAATTGCACTTTGTTTATAGTCACATGCCTGTGATAGATTTTGAAATCTGGATAGTGTTAAAACTGAACATTTATTTATTTATTATTTTTCATTATGTTCATACTGTGACAAGAGCATTCCTGAGTTATGAAAGATGAATTGTTTGTTACATACATATATTAAATATATTCAAGATGACATTAAGAAAAATTAAATTGTTATTAAGCTGTGTGTATGTCCCTCTATTTTCTATGCATCATCATCCCTTATTTAGATCCTTATGGGAGCATTGAGCAACCATTGCCGATGACCACCGAGCACGAAGGGTGTACTAGAGCACATGCTCTTGCAGTGATGGTTTCCATAGCAATTTGTTTTTTTACCTGAGATCAGGTTGCTAACCCCTGGCTCCATCTCACATTAGTCACCTCACCTTTTACGACATGCATGATGCAGTGGTAGTTTTTTTATTTTTACTTTGTTCTCCTCAGAAGTCTGAGGTAACTATAAAAGGTAAAAATGTAAAGGTAGTCTGATAGCAGTGTTGTTAGAGACTTCACGATACTATGGAAAGCAGTGGTCAGCTTTGGCTATGTGTATCACCATAGAGTTTTTCCGAAAATGGTACTAATGATGCGCCATATGTGCGCTCTGTGTTCCTCATATGTTGGGCACCTTTGAAGGAGATGTTCAGCCGTCATTTTATCAATTCCACATTTACACTTATCGGTAGTTCCTATCTTTAGCTTGTTGAATAGATGATATCAAAAAAAAAAATCACAATCTGTTGTTGCCCCTGTGGATTCTGAAGATTATCACTTGTTCTCATCTGCTGAGCTGGTAATATGCATCGTTTTTGTGTGTCCTGGATGCCGTGCATCTCATTTGTTTTCTATAATCTGGTTTTGATAAAACTCTTTGCCTCTTTGAGAGTTAAGCTTGATTCAGGTTGAGATAGCTTTCCACCTTCTTTGCCAATCTGTCAACCTCTTTATTGCAGAGGATGCTATTATGAGATAGGATCCGTTGTATCACAAGCCTTTTAAATCATTGACATAGTTTGTGGAGCACTACTCTTAGGGTCATCCAGTTCTGCATTAATCTAGCCTCTCAGTATTGCAGTTACTGACAGTTCATCCTCTGCCATTAGAACCTCTGCTGCAGTTTTTAAGGCCTCTTTAATATAACTATTGTCTTCACTGGCATCTTTATTTTGTATACCAGTGCTTACGCACAGAAGCACACCTCCATCTTCTGTTGCATTTGTTGCTGATCCATCTATGTATGCATGGGTCCAGGTGTTGTTTGAGTAATGTCTCACTATGTATTTTGTCAGTATGGCTTTTCTGTCTGTTGCAGTCTGGCTGTCCTTTCTTTCGACACCAGTAATGTTTTCTATCATTTCAGGGAAACATTGTTGTTTCCAAACTGGGAGCTGTGTGCAGCATAGATGGTTTTAATTGTTGACACCGCAAATATGGGAACTGCTTTCCTCTTTGTTGTGGTTGCTTCGCTTGAGTCTTTCTTTTCCAAGAGCAGTTTAGATAATTCCCTTATACTTACAAGTCTTAAGATAGCCTGCTTTTTCTGTGAAACACAGGCCTAAAGCTGGTATTGGATAGTTTTTTTCATCTAAATCTGTCTACGACTGAAATAAGCAATATGACCACAGTCATGCTGTCAAAAGGATCAAGATATGAGGTGTTTTGATAAATTAGGGCTGGGATTGATTAAAATAGTCTTAATAAATTAATCTAATTTCTTTAATTGAAGATTAATTGATTAATTTCTAACAGTTTGATAAATTATAACGAAAAACCATAAATCAACATCGTCCTGAAAATATTATTAAAATACTGAAACTTTACAACTACAAATTTATTGTTATTGACCATACACTTGCCAGTAATATCACAAACCTCTAACATAACAAATGTTCTTTCCGCATTTAATCAAAAAAAGCATATTCATTGCCCTAAAAATATAATAATCACAATTAAAAATTTACTTTTATGAATTAATTGATTACAAAAATTTTTTAACCAATTGATCGATTAATTAATCATTGCAGATACCACCCCTAAAAAAAAGGTAATAAAATGGGTTCAAATGAATAAATTGGCATTGGACAGTTTCATCTGAATTTGTGAGATTGAAATAAACAATATGAGCACAGTCTTGCTCTGAAAAGGAACAATATATGGTGTTTTGATAATAAATAAAGCAATAAGATGGGTTTGAATGAGTAAATTGGCATTGAATACTTTCATCTGAATTCATCTGACACTGAAATAAGCACAAAACAGGCACAGGGTTTGCTCTCAAAAGAACAATATATAGGAAGCTGTTTTTAATAATAAATAAAGTAATAAGATTAGTGAATTGGTAAACTAAAATGACAATAACAGAGTATAATGAAAAAGTAACGACATCGTCACAGGGAAGTGACCAGAGTAAATAAGTGAGATGAGTAAGATTAGAGTTACTTAGAAGTCACGTGATTTCAGTGACATAGAACCCTGTAAATATAAGGACCAACAGAATGACATAAGACTCTTCTGGTCAATACATATCTACACAATGCAGGATGTAGTGTCACACTAACATGGATACCAGCACATGTTGGGTTAGCAGGAAATAAGCTTTGAAGACAAAGAAGCCAAAGGGGTAAGAACTAGTAAATTACAAAATTGATGTAGGCTTAGGGAAGTTTAAAATTAAGAGCTTAATAGCCTAAGCAATAACTAAAGAGTGGATAATAGCATGGGACCAAAGCAAAAAAGGAAGACACTCATATAAAATACTGAAAAAAAAACAAGCAAAAGATGTCAAATATAAGATGAACTAAAAATACCAATTAATAAAATAATTGCTACGGCTCAAGCTTGGAACTGGATATTTCATTACAGAGGAACCCAGATGTAAAGAGTGTCATGAACCAAATACACAATTAGACACTTTCTGGTGAACTGCAAAAAATATGACCAGCATAAGGCAAAACATTAAGACATTACTGTAGTAAACAAAGGTAGAAATGAGTGTTGAAAATCTCAAATGCACTAAGACCCCCCATCAGAAATACAAAAGTTAATAAAACACTATTTTACAATAACAAAAGCCAACATATAAATAAATCAATAAGGATGCGAGCCAGTCTACAGTGGTGGAAGATTCCACCCCCCCCCCCCCCCCCCCCCCCCCCCCCCCCCCCCCCCCCCCCCCCAATAAATACAGATTGACTAAATCCTCCAATGAACATTAAATGCATAACAGTTTAGACAAAATTATTTTTTGGATAATAACACCTACTAGAAAAATACCTACTAGAGATAATATAGTATAAATTATAAAAAAATACAAACAAAAACATATTACAATAAATGAAACATGTACTGATATAACCAACAGCTCCATGTAAATGGTAGATGGTTGAAAGGGGCATGTTACCAAAAAAAAATAGCAAACACCTTAATTTTAAAAAAATAATAAAAGACTTCTGGTACGTCTTCTTGGATAGCGCTCTTGGTGAGCAGACATCTAATAGTCCTTTGACAGTCAGAACACTTGACCATCCAATCTTTATCAGGTGTTTGAGAGACAATCCTCTGGTCTGTAGTGATACAAATAGCTCCTTACAGCAAGACCAACGATATAAGCAGAATTTCGTATAATAACACGTGATTGAGGACAGATATTTGTCACAGAAGTGTAGATTGAGACACATGTAGACAGTGCACAGATATTTTGAAGTGACCTAGCGTAAGACTGATAAAGAATCATTCTCCTGAGGCAGTTGGTCCATATTGAATAGTCAGTGCAACTAGGTGAGTCAATAAAGACATGCTTGCTATTAAATAGTACAACGTGGCCTATACAGAAAGATGAGATTATTGAGAACGAATACAGCAGACAAAGTTAGAATCATGACCAGTTGAAGGGGCAGTATAGAATGAATGTGTCCTTTATTCAACATCATTAAATCTGTAAATACGTTTATGCAAAGGACTTGAATAAAATTATAAAAACGCCGCTAGTCTTAAATTATGTACAACCACGTGAATGTTTTCGTAACGAGTGAAGATGACTTGCTTCAAATGAGCATCTATGAAGGAAAGAAGAGAGTTTAGTTTGCTGTATGAGTCATGGGACGGCACAGACCGTCTGTGTTGACCACCTGGTCACATTGGCATTGCATAATTTCATCTGAAACTGAAGTAAGCAATATGACTACAAATCAGAGCTATACGAGCAACATAACCGCATCCCTCAAGGCTCAGTGTTGTCTCCTTCCCTATTTTTCTATTATGGTTAATGACTTAGGAGAGGAATTCAGCAACAGAAGAAACAAACTGTCAAAATTTGCAGATGATGCAGCTATTTGGAGGATGGGGGAAATCCTTCCCAGATTATATACAGATCTGCAAGCCCAAATTAACGAGATCGGAGAATGGATGGCTAAGTGGGGCTTCCAACTAAACGCTAAAAAGACAGTCCGAATGATATTTAGTAGAGGTAGAATTATAAAAAATAAAACAATTGACATAAAAATCCAAGGGCACAAAATTAAAACAGTAGAAACAACCAAATATTTAGGCATGACTTTAGATCAACAACTAAGGAGGAATCCTCCCGTTACAACACGCCCATTGAAGCATTTTGGGAATAGGGTGTTAGGCCCATATTTTCTTGACCATCCACCCGCTAGGGGTGATGTGATCAGCATCACGCCGGCCACCTTAACCTTCCCAGAGTTGCTCTGGTACCCTGTTGGGGCTGGGTCGACCCAGGAGCTGTTTGCGGCCTAAAAATATCCCACCTCATCTGGGGATCGAACCATAGACCACTGAGCTAAGAAGCCAGTGCACTAACCACTATGCTACCGGGGCTCCCAACAACTAAACTGGGGAAAAAAAACATATAGACAAGCTGGTTGAGAGCTGCAAAGGACTCACTGTTATGATGAAATACCTAAAAGGCAGTGGATGGGGAGCAAGCATCAAGTCAACTTCTCATGTTCTACAGGTCATTTGTAAGGGGGAAAATGGACTATGCAAGCATAATATATGACTCTGCAGATCACAGCAATAAGAAAAAAATGGACAAAATACAGCACCAGGCACTATGTACAATAGCTGGAGCCTCAAGATCAACATCACTTGAAGCACTAGAGGTAGCACTAGGATTAATACCTCCCAAGCTAAGAAGAAAAGAACTTAGACTGAATTACATGGGCAAAGTTCTAACTGACAAAAACCACCCAGCCCATGCAATGTTTGTGAATAATTTCCCTTTGATCTGGGATACCCCTCTGGAACCCACAAGATACCCAATAGGATGGAGGAAATAGAAGAAAATAGTATTATAACAAATGCAATTAAAATATAGTAGTAAATACACACCAGTGATTCCTCCATGGGAGCTCAAGAAACCAAACATTGACTCTCATCTTTCAGATATAATAAATAAAAAAGCACACCAAAAAAAAAAAAAAACGACATTAAAATCATAGCCAGAGAATATATAGAACAGATAACTCAGGGTAGCTTGAAAGTATACACTGATGGATCTAAGATAGAAAATGAAGAGCTTGGAATAGGAATACACATACCAGCCTGGAAGCTGAAGAAAAGATTTAGTTTAACTGAAAACGCATCATCAATATTCACGGCAGAAATGGTGGCAATAGCAAAATCACTTGAAATAATTACTGACGACCCCCCCCCCCCCCCCCCCCCCAAAAGGCTAACAATCCTGACTGACTTACTGTCAGCTCTTCAAGCACTAAGAAACCCACATGAGTGTAGCCGACCAGACATAGCAGAAGAAGTGTTGCAACTTAGTACACACCTAAATAATAGGGGCTGCTCAGTATTATTAGCATGGATACCCTCTCACGTGGGAATAGAAGGAAACGAGGTGGCCGACAGGGAAGCAAAAACAGGAAGAAGCAGCCGAAACCACATAAACTCAGGGTTAGGCACAACAGAGATCAAAGTATAATCAGAAATATTATAACTGTGATGGGGCCGTAAAGACGCCCCCTTCATGTTCAAGGCATATTTATCGCCCATATATTTTCGATGTGCGCGCAGCACGCTGGGATGTGAAAAGTTTAACGAGAAGAAGATTGATGACTAGGCCATAATAAAGCCTAAGAATTAGTTGTGGTGTGTTATATTTGATAGTCGTGTGTTATAATTGATAGTTGTGGGCCATATTTGTGTTTTCATGCCTAATAGAGCAATAAAGGCGAGTGTTATTTGCGTGGCGCAATTACTACGCGCCGCTCAGTAAGTTGAGTGATTAGCCTAGAGCCTATATAAAGAGATAGCGGACAGCGAACAGGCCTATCGCATAAGGAGGATCGGTGAAGACAGCACTATACTAAAACGAGCGTCCTTTTCAGGGCGAACACAGCCGTCAGAATTTACAAAAATGACTCGCACCAAGCAACAAGCTAAAAAGAGGAAAGTATATACAAGCCCTCAAACACTTGTCAGCAGCATCAAGCAAGAACCTACAAAGAGCAAACAGAGGCATCCAGAGAGCACGGATACTCCTAGCGTCGTGGCCAGTCGTTCTCAGAAGACGAACAACATAACCTCTGATACTACGACCGATGATCGACCCAAAGATTCGAAGGCAGATGACAAACAAGCTCCGAAACCAGACTTAGCAACATCACCGCTGAAACAAGGTGTCGAGGCGGTAGCTACATTGAGCAGTGACAAGGCAACATCGAAGACAGAGGGTAACAAAGCATTGAAACCCAACAAAATCAATCCACCGGCAAAACGAGATGTCATTGTCGAGTCTCCAACATACAGTGACCAGCCAACTCCGGTGAAACTTGACCAGATGCAGACGACCCAGAATGCGAATCCGTCCCGCAGACCGTACACACAATCTGAGACACAAGTTGGAACGTGCCAACTTCGCAAGCATCAAAACGCAGTATCCAACGTGGCACTACAGGAGAGAATAATTAAGATCACCCAGATGTCTGGAGGTGAGGCCTCGCTCAGGGCCCTACCCGACGACAAAGTAATCGGCATACTTGAGTCAATAACGGGCAGGAGAAGCATATCTAAAGTTTCAAGACACGACAACGGAGTTATCATAACTCTAAACAAGACGGAGAAAACAAACCAACTGATGGTCGAACTTGAATCCGGACACAAAGAAGTCCAGCTGCCCCACCAGATTAAAGCTACTGTGGAAATATTCAAGAAGACCAAAAAGATAGTTGTGAGAGGGATCGACAACAGCCGGTCCACACAAGAGGTCCACAGCCGCCTACAAGAAGAAAACAAGAACATCAACATAACACAGGTTGAAAGACTGAAGACATGGGACAAGAAGGACACAAACCTAGTTATCCTAACTATCGAGGGGACTTCAAGACCAAGGCAACTCAACCTAGACGATAGATGTCGAAAAAACAGAAGAGTACATCCCTCCTGTTATGCAGTGCTCAAACTGCCAACAATTCTCGCACACTAAGAAAACATGCAGGAGAGAGGCAGTTTGTCGATACTGTGCGGGAAGTCACACTTACAATGAATGTCCTCATGCGAAAAATGATGATAACTATAAAGTGCGCAACTCCAACAGAACCTGCGCAAACTGTCTTGGGAACCACGGAGCAAGATACCGTGGCTGTCTGACCTTCTATGAAACAAAGGCCATACTGAAGGAATCTGTAACCAAAAACATCTCCTTCAGAGAAGCAAGAAACCGAGTGGCTTCAGGCGGCACTGGTAAACAAGAACAGCACACAAGAGCCCAGCTGATAAGACTAACCACAGATATGCGAGACATAAAACAACAACTCAAAGTCGAGACGAACAAGCAACACAACGAAGACTCAGATGCCATAAGAGACGAAACAATAGGAGCCGTACAGAGCGCCCAGGCAATATTACAGGAAATGAAAACTATCAAACACGAGATAGAAGTCGACATCGTCAAACTCACAGAGCTAAAGGAAGAGAACGAAGAAATCCTCAAAAGAATTGAAACAGAGAGAAAGATAGCTGAGGATACCATTACAAAAAGTAGAGAACAAAACAAAGAAACTAAAGACAAAATAAAAACCGAAATCGTGCAGGAAATACAAAGCAAACTAAAAAGAAGAGAAGCAGCGGAAATAAACGTAATCTTAAAAAGCATAATGGAGATGCTACCAAAAATAATAGCGACAGCCTTTGAACAACACAAAACGGTAACAGACAACAAGTAGCTACAGAACAGGCAGCTAGTGGTCCTTTTCAGGAACAATCAGCTCAAGGACTCGGAAAGCGATACCAACGAAGACTAACGCTAACACCCTATATACCGCAATACAACCGTTTGTAACCCATAAGGCAGGAAAGGAACTTCATGAGAACGCCACGACACCATAAAAATACAAGCAACGACGAAGGATCCAGACAGTCAGCTAGTAGTCCTTTTCAGGGCTAATCATTTCCAGGACTAGGAAAATGATACCAGCGAAGATGTTAACACACTATATACCCCAATATAACCGTTTGCAACCCTTCAATGGGTTTTGGTTGAACAGGGTATCACAGCAAAATATTAGACCCAAAGAAAGAAAACGAAAAAAGAACAGGCCTATAGGAGGACACATCCTGTCGATCAAGACAGCACTATAACCAGCGTCCTTTTCAGGACGTACACAGCGCTCACCCATCGGATCAGTATACGATAGCAATATACTGAAATGACTCGTACCAAGCCACAAGCGAAAAAGAAGAAAGTCTATAGAAGCCCTCAAACACTTGTCAGCATCAGCAAACAAGAATCTGCACAGAACAAAGAGAGTCAGCCTGAGAGCACGACTGCCCCAACTCCTAGCGTCGGGGCCGGTCCCTCTCAGAAACCGAACAAAGCAGCCTTTGACACTACGACCGATAAGCGACCCAAAGCTTCGAAGGCAGAGGACAACCAAGCTCCGAAAACCAGACATAACAAAATCACCGCTAAAACAAGATGTCGAGGAGTGGCCCCATTGTGCAGTGACCAGACAGCATCTGCAAAACACGGCCACAAAACATCGACGACAGAACCCGACAAAGCAAATCCACCGCCAAAACGGGATGTCATCTTAGTCGAGTCTCCATCATGCAGGCAACTTCGGTAAAACGAGATCAGAGACAGACAATGCAGCAGAATGTGAATCCGTCCCGCAGACCACAACGCTCAATCTGAGACAGAAGTTATAACGTGCCAACTTTCGCAAGCAACAAAATGCCGCTTCTAACGTGGCACGACCGGAGAGGATAATTAGGGTCATTCAGATGTCTGGAGGTGAGGCCTCGCTCAGGGCCCTACCCGACGATAAAGTAATCGGTATCCTGGAGGCAATAACGGGCAGGAGGAGCATATCTAAAGTTTCAAGACACGACAACGGAGTTATAATAACTCTAAACAACACGGAGAAGACAAACCAACTGATGATCGAACTAGAGGCCGGACACAAAGAAGTCCAGCTGCCCCACCAGATTAAAGCTACTATGGAGATCTTCAAGAAGACCAAAAAGATAGTTGTAAGAGGGGTCGACAACAATCGGTCTACACAAGAAGTCCACAGCCACCTACAAAAAGAAAACAACAACATCAAAATAACACAGGTTGAAAGACTGAAGACATGGGACAAGAAGGACACAAACCTAGTTATCCTAACTATTGAAGGGACTTCAAGACCAAGTCAACTAAACCTGGACGACAGATGTAGAAAAACAGAAGAGTACATCCCTCCTGTTATGCAGTGCTCAAACTGCCAGCAATTTTCACATACTAAGAAAACTTGCAGGAGAGATACAGTTTGTCGGTACTGTGCGGGAAGTTACTCATACAACGAATGTCCTCAGGCGAAAAAAGATACCAACTATAAAGTACGCAATTCCAACAGAACCTGCGCAAACTGTCTCGGGAACCACGGGGCAAGATACCGTTGCTGTCCGATCTTCTATGAGACAAAGGCCATACTGAAGGAATCGATTAAAAAAAAAACATCTCCTTCAGAGAAGCAAGAAACCGAGTGGCTTCAGGCGGCACTGTCAAACAGGAACAGCATACAAGAGCCCAGCTGGTAAAACTAACCACAGAGATGCGAGACATAAAACAACAACTCAAAGTCGAGACACACAAGCAACACAACGAAGACTCAGATGCCATAAGAGACGAAACAATAGGAGCCTTACAGAACGCCCAGGCAATGTTACAGGAAATGAAATCCACCAAACACGAGATAGAAGTCGACATCGCCAATCTCGCAGAGCTAAAGGAAGAGAACGAAGAAATCCTCAAAAGAATTGAAACAGAGAGAAGGATCGTTGAGGATATCCTTACAAAAAGTAGAGAGCAAAACAAAGAAACTAAAGACAAAATAATAACCGAAATCGTAGTACTAACAAGAAATCAAGAAAGAAGAAAAGAAGCGGAACACCAAATAATCATCAAAACCATAATGGGCTTCTTACCAAAGATAATAGCAACAGCCATAGAACAACACGTAGCCAAAACAGACAACGAATAGTAGAGACCGAACAGGCAGCCAGTGGTCCTTTTCAGGACCAATCATCTCCAGGACTAGGAACGCGATACCAGCGCAGACATTAACACCATATATACCCAAATATAACCTTTTGTAACCCGTAAGGCAGGATATGAACACCATGAGAACGCCACGAAACCATAAACAGACAAGCAACTAAGAGGTATCCAGACAGTCAGCTAGTGGTCCTTTTTAGGACCAGTCCTTTTCAGGACTAACAACCGGCTAGCACCGAAGAAACTAAATACAATATATACCCCAATTATAACCAACTTTCAGGTTGAACAGGGTATAACAACAACATAGTAGGCAAAGGAACGAACGAACGAAAACAACAGGCCTATTTTGCAAAAGCCGCCCAGGAGAGAACAAACGAAGTTAGACACCAGAGCAAAGCTGTAAATGCCTTGAGCACGTGAGTTAATTTAGAATAGCATTAGTGTTCTATAATTCTGAAATTATATTGAGCGTGTCTGTTTTAATGGTTAATGAAATAAATAGATTGATGTGTTTCCAGGACCTTATAATTTAGTCTTGAAATATAAATGAGTGAAAATAATGTGTGGGTGGATTTTTACTAGTGCCTAGTCCAGATTGCAGCTGCAAGAGTTTTAGTAGCAATTATTTCAATCATCAGACCGGGCAAGAAAGGCAAATATAGTATGAAACTATCTCATACATGAAACCAGGCAGAGAAGCGATTTATTACTTTAATTTAGATAATATTTACTAGTTGGGAAGATGGCAACCGGGAGGACCACGTGTTGATGACCATGCGTAAAAGAAGGCGCCAAGGAGTCTGCATTTAACACTCTTAGTTATCACTTAATGTTACGCAGTTTTATATCGTGTGAATTGACACGTGGGTGAAAGTAGGTTAAATGTAATTTTCCCCAGTAATAGAAGAGTTTTCGTGGTAAATTTCCTCTATGTTCTAGTGTTAAGTCAAGAGTAATTTTATTTTATTCTTTAATGTAAGAGTAATTAAGTGTATGTCACGATTATTGATTATTCTACTGTATATATTTAATGGGTTACTTTGAAGTGAGAATACTTACTTACTTACTTAGTCGTTCCCCTTCTACCGTGAGGTGTAGAGGTTTGGAAGAGAGAGCGCCAGACCATTCTATCAGCTGTCTTCTTCCTGGCCTGGTTCCATTCTAGTCCTCGGTCCTTCAAAGATTGTCTAATGTTGTCCTCCCAGCGAACTCTGGGTCGTCCTGGAGGTCTGGATCCCTGGCTCTTTGTTTCCCATGCTTGTCGTGGTAGCCGATCTTCTCCCATTCTGCAGACATGGCCAAACCATCTTAGTTGGGACTGTTCTATTTGGGTCTGCAGCGGATGGGATTTCAGGCCTTGACGTATCGTCTGGTTGCGGACCATGTCTCTTCTTGTTACTTCAACCACTTTCCTCAGATACCTCATTTCTGAGGTTTGTATCTGGCTTTTGTGGGTTGTAGTCATTGCCCACGACTCGCATCCATATGTCAAAACTGGGACATAGGTGGAGCGGTATACAGCCATCTTCGTTTTCTTACCAACCTCTTTCTTGCTGAGGAATCCACGATTTATGGCCTGAAAAAGTCTCCCAGCCGCTGCTTTTCGAATGGCCAACTCTTCTTTGATACCTCCCTTTCGGTCTATAATAGCTCCGAGATATTTAAAGTGGTCGACCTGCTCCAGGACCTGTTCTCCCAACTTAATCTGATGTTTTCTTTCTTCTCGTGATATCACCATGGATTTTTGTTTTTAGAGCTGCTTATGACCATCCCTCTCTTCTCCAGCTCTTCCTTCCAGACTTGCAAGTTGGATTGGAGATGTGCCTCTGATTTAGCAATCAGGGCAACATCATCAGCAAATGCCAGCTCCGAAATATAGACCTGTCTCATCTTCCAGTACCCCACTGAATACTTTCTTGTTCTCTCCTTACATGCCTTGATGACATCGTCCATGAGGAGTATGAAAAGATAAGGTGACAGGATATCACCTTGTCTTACACCAGTGGTGGTCCTGAACTCTTCTGACTTATGGTTTGCTGTCCTCACATAATTTCTGCAAGACTTGTAGAAGCTCTGTATAGCATGAATCAGAGGTGCTGGAATATTCTTCCTTGCCAAACAGTCCCAAAGTTTGCTCCAGGGGACTCTGTCAAACGCCTTTTCCAGATCTATGAAACAAAGATGGATCTCACTCTTATACTCAAGGGCCTTTTCACTCAACTGTCTGAGTGTGAAGATTAGGTCTTGAGTACTTCGGTTTGCTCGGAACCCGCACTGGACCTCATCCAATTGTGGCTCAGCTAGGCGTCGGAGTCTCTGCTCTAGGATTCTAGAGTAGATTTTACCAGGGACACTGAGAAGGGATATGCCTCTATGGTTTCCACATTGTCGATTGTCACCCTTTTTGAAAATTGGTGTTATGATGGCAATCTCCCAATCCTTTGGTATGGTCTTGTTGCACCATGCTGCCTGTAGGACCTTTAAGAGTAACAGGTCGCCTGATGCTCCCATGTACTTAACCATTTCTGGTGTTATACCATCATGCCCTGCTGCTTTGCCCATCTTGATTTTCTCTAGTGCTGCCCTCAGTTCTTCCATCTTTATGTCATCTTCACCATCATTGGTTTTCTCTTCTGTGCTAGTGGTTATCATTTCTGTTGCTTCACCATGCTCACCATCCAGGAGTTCTGAGAAATATTCTTTCCATCTTTCCATTACTTCCTTCGGGGCAGTAAGCAATTTCCCTTGCTTGTCCTTTATAAATTTGAGAGGGCATTGTTTTTCCTTCCTCATGTTCTTTAGGGTCTTATAGAACAATTTCTGGTTCTCTTGTGCATCTTTTTCTAGCTTTTCTCCAAATTCTTCCCAGGACTTCTGTTTTGCTGCTAGCACTTTGTTCTTTGCTTCTGTTCTGAGCATCACATATTCTCTATATTTTTCCATTTGTCCTGTTGTGTTTTTAGCTCCTAAGTATTGTTTCCATGCCATTTTCTTCTCTCTTATTTTCTCTTTGACTTCCTCTGTCCACCAAGGTGTCCTCTTTCTCTGGTTTCCAAGTCGGACTTCACCGCATGCTTCTGCAGCAGCTGTCTTTATGATATCCTTGAATTTATTCCAGAGGGTTTCCAAGTCATCAGGTCGTTCTTCTGTGCTGCTCACTGCTGTAGCAATAAGCCCCTGATATCTGGTCTTAATTTCTGGCTCTCTCAGCTTGTAGGTCCTAATGCTCATTTCTCCTGCTCGTTTACTTGGTTTCTTGCGTGATGTTGGGCAGTTCCTAGGCTGAGCAACTCTTTCAGTTGTTCGTTTGATTGTTAGCAGGTAGTGATCACTTCCAATCTCTGGCCCCCTCCAGACTCTTGCATCTCGGACATATCTGAATGAGCTTCTCCGAACAATGGCATAGTCGATCACTGACTTCTCATTCTTGGTTGGTTCACATCTAGTGTATGCATGTATGCGCTTATGAGGGAACTTTGTGTTTGTAATGATCAGATTCTGCTCACTGCAGAATCTAAGGAGTCGCTTTCCATTGTCATTGAGAGTATCTTCTCCATATCTTCCGATAACGCCACCCCATCTAGCATGGTCATTTCCAACTCTGGCATTAAAATCTCCGAGCATGATAACTTCATCTAGGCAGTCATCCACTGTCCTTTGAAGCAGCTCGAAGAATTCCTCCTTGACCTCTGCTCTCTCATCCTCATTTGGCCCATACACTATGACCAGGTTGACTATGGTTTCTCCTTCTTTTAGTTTTACAACCATAATGCGCTCCGAGACAAAGTTCCATCCCTTGATACTATCTTTTTGATTTTGGGCCACAATGCAACCCACGCCCCCTTTAGCTCTTTCAGATATGGGTACACCACTGTAGAGCAACGTGTTGCCATCGAGATCCATGACTCCTTGTCCTTTTTTCTTCGTTTCCGTTATAGCCAGGATTTCTAGTTTTGCTTTCCTCATCTCTTCCACCAGCTCCTCTTCCTTCCCATTTATACTTCTTGTGTTCCAAGTTCCATAAGTCGTAGTCCGTAGTCCGTTCCAGTTCGTCGCCTTTAGAATCAGTCCGGTTTTCTCTCTTGTATTTCTCGTAATCATAGTTTAAGACAAACAGGTGATTGGCCTGTTGTGCCTTTGCATGGTGGAGGGGCTGCCTCCTTACGGCCTCCATGCAGGCCGCCCTCCTCCTTTTTCATCCGGGCTTGGGACCGGCATGGGCGGAGTTGAAGTGAGAATAGCCATTTAGATTTCTGGTGAGATTAGAGCCACTCCTTTGGGCGTAAAGCACATTTGAGATATAAACGTTCTTGTTTGCTCCTTGCGGAGTAGGGCGACACCAGTGCGGCTGAATCCAACAGAAGCCTGCATGCAGCATTTATATGCTATGGCAGTGGTTTGTTTCTGTAACAATGGTTGTATATGATGAGTTCTCAATCTCATCAGTCGGCATGTACGACATGCTTCAGAGTGCAGTGACGAATATTGAGACGGATCAGTTGCGAGGTGGTGGTTTATTCTTATTATTGAGAGTATTTGTTGTACATATAGTTGAATATTATTTTATGTCCATGTTCTTCTTCTTTGATCCTTAGCCGCCGACCGTCAAAGCAGTCAGTGGCCATCACGCCTAGTGGCGTCTTGTAGGGCAACAACAAATTGATTCCACTTTGCTCGGTCGGTGGCCATCCTTCGTACAGTGCCCCAACTCTGGTTCATTCTTTGCATCTCAGCCTCCACAGTCCTCCGCCAGGTTGTGTTTGGTCGGCCTCTTTTTCGTTTTCCTTCAGGGGTCCAAAGCATAGCTGTTCTTGTGATGGCATCGGGGTCTCTTCTGAGGACATGACCAACCCAGTTCCAGCGTCTGCCAGCTATGATGGTGTGCATGTCCTCTTGCTTGCTACGAGTAAGCAGATCTTGGTTAGTGATGGTATTCGGCCAAAAGATTCGGTGAATTTTTTCTTAGGCATGTTGTGTGAAAAGAGGACAATTTCGACATTTCCTTCTCTGTAACTCTCCAGCATTCCGCACCATAGAGAAGCACAGAAAGCACACAGCTCTGATATAATCTTAATTTTGTGCTTGTGCTGTATTGGGAGGACTTCCAGATGTTGTTTAGGCTAAAGAAGGCTGTTCTTGCCTTATTCATTCTGATGTTGATGTCTTTGCCTGCCCCGCCGTCTGGTGTTACTATGCTTCCTAGGTATGTGAAGGTATCTGTCTGTACCAATTGCTTATTCCTTACTGATATGGGCTCAGGGTTGCTCACATTGACCTCAGACTTCTTTAAATTGATGTTCAAGCCCACCTGCTGGCTAAACTTATTAAGTCTATCCGTTTTTTCCTGGATGTGTTGATGTGAATGTGCTAGTAGTGCAATGTCATCTGTATATTCCAGATCTTCCAATGTAGAAAATGTTGTCCATCTTATTCCTCTTGGACTGCCCTCTGTTGTCTGGCGCATCACCCAGTCTATGACTATTAAAAGTAGAGTGGTTGATAAGGGGCATCCCTGTCGTACTCCTGTCTTCACCTCAAAGGTTAGGTTGCTCTGCCCAACACTGCATGTAAAGTTTGCATAGAGGCTTTTTATGATTGACACTATGCAGCTTGGAATTCCATAAGCCCTCAGTATTTTCCATAAACTGTCCCTATGTATGCTGTCAAAAGCCTTTTCAAAATCAACGAAATTAATGTAAAGCTGTCTTTGCCATTCTGAGCACTGCTCTATAATGTTCCTGAGAGTGAATATATGATCTACACATCTCCTGTTCTTTCTAAATCCTGCTTGTTCTTTCCTCAGTTTGTGATCTACTGCCTTTGAAATTCTCTGTATAATTATCCTGCCTAGTATTTTGCTGGGAACTGAGAGAAGAGTGATTCCTCTCCAATTATTGCAGTCTGCAAGATCTCCCTTCTTGGGCAATTTGACAATTATTCCTTTGTTCCACTCTGATGGTGTTGTCCCCGTTTTCCAGACTTGTGCAAATAGTGGTTCTAATAGTTCTGCTGCTAGCTCAGGATGTCCATGTTATTATTATTTAATTATTGTTATGTGAAGAATGGTTTGTGAGAGCACGTGGGCTCACTTGGAGATATATATTTCTCTTCTCCGCTCCTGAGGGAGCATGGGGCCACCAGTGTCGTTTGCCTCCGCATGAAGCATTCAGATGCTCTTGCAGTAGTGGTTTCGGTAGCAACCGATGTTAGACGGTGAGATTGCCAGCCTCATGCACAACACCATACTAGTCTTATTGGACGACATGCATGAATGTGTGTGTGTGTGATAGCTGAGTGTGCTCTTGCAGTAGTGGTTTCGGTAGCAACCGATTTTACACGGTGAGATTACCAGCCTCATGCACAACATTATACTAGTCGCATTGGACGACACGCATGAGTGTGTGCGTGTGTGTTAGTTGAGGGTGTCAGGTGGCGTGGAAGGACTGTTTGGCAGGTGAGAGTACAATTATTTAACTATGATTTTAACTAGTCGTTGCTTTGTTTGCGTCTTCAGATTAGCAATCGAGCACAGGCTGGGTGTTTGGTTGGTGTTTGGTTTATTTGTTTAATGTTTGCTTTGTGTGCTTGTAGTCACTGACAGGGTTGTAGAAATAAATACAGCCCCTGCCTCAGAATCAAGAGTTTTTATTGTTGAATCGGGTCGGTTGCGAGTGTGAAAAGAGAGTGATCACATATCACAACATCATCATCAACATCTCGCCCACCCTATCACAGTATGATGCGAAAAATTTTCTCTAATCGTGATGACATAATTACCTATATTGTTGATATTTATATTGTTCATCAATCTTGGGATGAACACATTCTTGGAATTCAGTCTGTTGACTACTCGTCATTTCCATCACCTTACGGCTAGACCTTCGAAAAAACTAAATTAGGATTCACAGAAATTTTTTTTCTTGGACATAAAATAGGAGGCGGTTTTCTTAAGCCTGAAGATTCCACTATATCCAGGATCTTGAATCTAAAAATTTCTAAGACAAAAAAACAGGTTCGTAGTCTTTTGGATCTTGTAGGATTTCTATAGAAAATTTTTTTGCCTAATGTTTCAGAAATTACTTCAGTTCTGTCTTCGTTACTAAGATAAGACTCTCCAAATAAGATTATTTGGTCACATTCGTTGTGATGTTTCTTTAAATATACTTAAGTGTTATTTTTCAAAATCACCAATTTTTAAGATTACCTGATGCTCGATTTCCTTTTATCCTTAGAGTCGACGCCTCTGGGTCAGGAATCGACGGTTACACTTATGCAGGTAATTTATGAGTGTCTACATCCAATTCTGTATGTCAGTCAAAAATTGGAACCCACCGAACAAAAAAAATAAACCTATTGTGGAGCGTGAACTTTTGGCTGTTGTATATGGTTTTTCGAAACTTCAACGCTACCTCATTGGGGCAAAATCTGTCTTGGAGACAGATCAAAAAGCCTTGTCATATCTAAAAACTGCAAAATTTCACAATGAGAGGGCGGCCAGAGCATCACTTGCGCTCCAACCCTACGAGTATGATATTCGGGCGGGCCATCAAGGGCAATAAGAACGTTGTCGCGGATGTATTATCATATTGCTTAAAAGACTCACTATCACCTGACAACACGGCAAATGCAGGTACCTTTTGTGAGGGTATAACAAACCTATCAACTGACTTCTTCACGTGTTGACCAATGGAACATTCCACTCCTTATGAACATTTTTTGCTGACAATGCTGATACTAACATAAATTTCCATATTTTATCGTTTGCTGTGCAAGGAATGAATGTACAAACGCTCTGTGATGCATGCTACTCTCACAATTATCGTAACTTGTTCGTCGGAAATTGAAAGAAATCGCTCAAGGACTCTTTTGACAGTACTTTACAGATATTGATCGGTTCACTTTGGCACCTGATGATGATGAACGCTGATATCGCCAATGTTGAGTTCTACCTCCTTTTACTCAGCTCACTACAGAGATGTCTTCGACCGTCTGAACAGTTGTCATACTTAGTTTATGTTCATAAACACACACATTTAGTGATAATTTCAGAATAATGTGACATATGGATATTTTGATTGCAAAATCTTGTTTTATGCCATTATTAAAATTGCGTCTCTAGATGAACGGACACAGCTCAAGAATGCTTCGCAGGGACAAAGGGACGCAACTACTATAATCATATCGTATTTACAGTTACATTATAATGCGACTTATACGAGAAAATAGCAGAAGATCATGGACTTGAACGTGAACTTTACTGGTGTATTAGTCTACTAATGTGTATAATTCTATGACATTATTACTGTTAATACAGTGCTTTAATTAGCGGTTAATTAGTTGTAATTTGCGGGATAAGATTCGGTCTTTGACACATCCTTTACTATATTTACACTAATTATTGAGTAAACATTTTGAGGGTTCTCAATACTATTATCAATTTTTTGTACCACACATCAGCATATTCTTACCTGGATTGGACACACAACTTCGTTAGGTGTAGGATATAACATTTTTTTTGTTTTTTATTGGCACCACAACACAATTTTTTTTTGACAAGTAACTTAAGATGTTGTTGCTGAGTTATTTGCCGGTTGAAGATCATGCGCTGAGTATAGTTATTTTAGTGATTTCTTGTTCATCGTGCTTGTTTTATCATTACGCGAATTAGGGTGAAGCGTTCATACAACTCAGTAGCATGGTATGAAGAAGTAACATGTAATACTTGAACTCAGCAACATTAATGAAGTAATTAATGCCTTCAGGTTGAGTCCGTAATATTTAATCACATGTACACACAGGATGATCATTTCAAATATGAGCAGAACATAAGTCCGTATAAGTCATGCATAAATTAATCAATAACGTAGACTGCTGGTTTACGTGTCAATGTCCGTTTAAGGATACAATGCAGTATTGTCGTCAGAACATCACAGCTATATGCACGCGCAGATAGACATGGCTACCTGCCGACAGTGAGACTGCGAGACTGAATATTTCATACGGATTGGACGATTATTCTCCTCCTTCTGAGGATTCTAGTTAAACACTAACCTCCGTAAGTTTCCTCTCATATAGAGTTCTAGGACGGACCCTGGTCCATCATAAATGCACATATAAATGGCTATATCATGCCATTGAATTGGAAGGTTAGAAAACGCAGCTATTCAGCTTGGCGGTCAAGTAACAAAGGGTAGCGTCTCCTAGTTACCGACTGTGACCCAAAACAACGCTAGACACGTCATAATCGATCGTGTATGGAGCGTTCAATAATTGAAACATCTATCGTAATATATTAAATGTCTTAACCTTTACAATTGCACGTCTGCTAACCTTTAGCAGACGGCGTTAATAACATATACCGTAACAATTCCCTGTACACCGGGGGAAAAAAAAAATCGATAGATTTTTTTTCAAGATCTATCCGACTTAACAATTTTTCAAAAAAAATTTAACACAATTGTGACATATGGCCGACGATGTTCTGAGTAGAACCGTGTCGCGGTCATGTCAACTAACTATTTGTCATAGTCATCTAACATTAATCATATTATATATCAATATTATGCATATTATTATATCAACTAAATAAAATGTCTAATGTCAATAGTGAATGATAGAATTAAATTAAAGTAAGGTCTGTCGTATTAGTATGTCATATAGGAATTAATTTGACTAATTAAAATTAAATTAATTAATTAAATTAAGAGTTAAATTATTAAGATTCTAATGTAACGCGATGTTATGAGAGAAGAAAAGACAAATAAGTGAGAAGAAATAGAAAGAAATTCGAATATAAGTTTAACTTAATTGTGTGTGTTAAGTGTTAGTGAATAATAACTATCTAATTTAAGTAACTAAATAACGTATAGGTACATTAAAAAAAATATTAATCTAATACTTGTGTGAGATTTATTTTCTCTTTTCATAATTTCTTCTTTTCATATTTCGTTCTTTTTTTTTGTTTTTTCATTTCATTTTTCTCACATTTCATTTTATTGATATTAATTCAATTAAGAAGTTAAGTTAACTA
The DNA here is from genome assembly GCA_024509875.1 of Oreohelix idahoensis. NCBI lineage: Eukaryota > Metazoa > Mollusca > Gastropoda > Stylommatophora > Oreohelicidae > Oreohelix > Oreohelix idahoensis. Next base: position 636,347 of record JAMPIV010019064.1, on the reverse strand, counting down.
ATTAATTAGTATAGGATATGATGATCCATCCGTAGTCCTGATCCTGATGAATTCTTTTAGACAAAGTGTTGAAACATTTACGTCGGACAGAAATGTCAATTATCCTAGGATCCAAGAATTAAGTGCACATAGGATAATAAGTTCGACTTGTCGTCAGATATTGTTCCATGATTGTTCAACGAATATTCATATATTGTGTATGGACGTTAGAAGAAGTTTCAATGTCAATATGCATACCTTGATTGTCTTTAGTTCAATTCTGTGATGCATATAGTGTTTATAAATATTAAATAGAAATCAAGGTTAGTTCCCTTATAGTTGATACTTCGTTCTATCCAATGTAGTGATGATTGACGTATTTTAGGAATGTCAATGTTGATTATTCGTCGTCAATAGGATTACGTGACAAAGCATCCGCCACAATGTTTTCAGTGCCAGGAATATGTTCAATGGAGAATTCAAATGGCTGCAGGATGATCGCGTATCTGGCGAGTTTTGGACTTTTGTGGTTTGATCTACGCAAAGATGCTACAGCACGCTGGTCAGTCTGTATGGTGAATGGAGCACCAAGCAAGAACTTCTCTAGTTTCGTGATTGCCCATATAAGTGATAAAAGTTCCTTGTCCACTGTGGAATACTTTGTTTCTGCCGGCTTTAGCTTTCTTGAAATATATAAGGTAGGATGTAGAACGCCATCATGGTTCTGGAGCAGGCATGCACCGATGCCGTAGTTACTAGCATCTGTTCGTAAGAAAAATCTTTTGGAAGCATCGGGAAGTCTTAAAATTGGTTCATGCGAAAACAAATTTATAATTTTGTTAAAAGTTTCATTGCATATACCAGTCCATGTCACCTTCACCGGCATGTCTTTTTTTAACAATGAAGACAATACAGCCGTGATGGATGACAAGTTTGGTATGAATCTACTGTAATATTGAACAAGTCCTAACAAACTCCTGACCTGTTTCTTCGTCTGAGGAACTGCTATGTTTAGAATTTTGGAGACCGTACTAGGTAACGTTCGGATATATCCCGCTCCAATGATATGTCCCAAAAAGGTTATCTCATTACACGCGATCTGCACCTTTGTAGGTTTAGCAGTTAGATGATAATTCCTTAGAGTGTCGAAAACATATCTAAGTCCCGAAACATGTTTCTCAAACGACGAACTAAACAAGCATATGTCGTCAATATATGTAATAACGTCTGGTCTACCTGATAAAATTTGTCGCATCAGGCGAATGAAGGTAGCTGGCGCATTAACAAGCCCAAAAGGCATCACATTCCACTGGTATAGACCTTGTGGAGTGGAAAATGCGGTGTAGTACTTAGCCTTTTCGGTCAGTGGTATCTGCCAATAACCTTTAGTTAAGTCTATCTTACTAAATATAGTTGCGTTGGATAGACGTGGCAGTAAGTCGTCGATAAGTGGATGTGGTTCGCTGTCAACTATAGTCTTAGCATTTAATTTTCTATAATCAACACATAGTCTGATGTTATTGTCCTTCTTCCGGACAATCACTAATGGAGAAGAGAATGGCGAATTACTAGTCTCAATGATTCCCAGAGACAACATCTGTTCAAGTTCCTTAGTAGTTTTTAGCAAGGAAATGTAAAGGAACCGAATAGGGATGTACACGAATAGGTGTATCGTCATTGAGAGTAATGTCATGACTGATAGCCGATGTGCGACCCGGGACGTCGGTCAACACATCTGGATAAGATTGTAATAGATTAGCAATCTGTAGATGCTGTTGCGGTGTAACCGTTGAAGAAATGGTTACATCCCGCCAAGATTCAGTAGGTTGAACTACTGGTACCGGTAACGGTAACTGTACCTCAGGAAAAGAAGATTCTTCTTCCTGGATGACGGATAAGTTAGAATAATAACAAGTAGATACTGTGGTGTCATCTAGTTCATGAAAAATTGACTGTAAGTGTTCAGGACGTGTATGAAATTGCTTGAGCATGTTAATATGAAATATCTTTTTGTGTCCCTTGATATCTAAGACGTAATCAACGTCGGAAATTTTATCAATGACTTTGTAAGGACCATTCCAAGATATCAATAATTTATTGTTATTGTGAGGAAGTAACACATAAGCCTCATCGCCTGGGAATAATTGGCGTAATCGTCGAGACCTATTTTGTAGAGATCGAGCCTTAGCTTTTGCAGCCTCAGAAGAAGCTGTTGCCAACTGGCAAGACTCAATAATGTTCTTCCGAAGATTAATCACATACTCGTAAGATGACTGAGTGTCCTGAGTCATCTCCGCGTCAATTAATAAGTCTTTTATTAGTCCCATAGGACCTCTTTGGGGAGCACCAAAAACTAATTCAAAGGGAGAGAAGCCAGCCAGTTTGTTCATGCGGTACCTCCCGATAAGCAAATAGAACAGCTGGGAGTGCTCTGTCCCAGTCATGAGGGTGCTTAACAGTAACCTTATGTAGTAGTTGTTTAAGTGTACGGTTAAGTCTTTCAACTGCACCATTACTCATAGGATGATAAATACTACTTAAATTCCTATCAATGTTCCAGGTTTTCATGACTTCCTTCATGGTGTCAGATATGAACTGTGACCCATGGTCTGATAAAAGTTTTCTAGGAAACCCTATTCTAGAAAAGATGAGATGTAGTGCATCAGCTACATCTGTGGTAGTGGTGGTCTTTAATGGGATAGCTTCTGGCCATCGTGTGCACAAATCAATGCACGTAAGGACGAATCTATGTCCTCTGGCCGATGGTAGCAATGGACCAATAATATCTATGGCCATCTTGTCAAACGGTCTTACTGAGATATCGCAAGCCTGAATAGGCGCCGTGTGAAAAGCTCCACGTGCTTTCACTTCTTGGCATGTAGTACAGGAACGTACATACTGCGAAATATCTCTTGACACTCCTGGCCAAAAGAATGAAGACAGTACTCGAGATCGTGTTCGAGTATATCCCATATGTCCAGCACACTGTGAGTCATGCGCATGTTGAAGAATGTACCGTCTAAAAGTATACGGGACCATAACTTGTTGTTTCATTTGTGATTTGTCATTAAAACATCTAATCAATATGTCATTTTTAATAACAAACCAATGTTTGTTATTATTACCTGAGGATAGATTGTCAACTTTATCAACCAGCTTAAAAAATTTTTTTTAAAGATTTATCCTCTTTTTGTTTAGTTGCAAATGTTTCCCTGTCAATAGGTGAATTGACTACAAACTCCTCTTGGTTGTCTGCATCCATCTTATTATCACTAACTTTCTCCATGAGTTGAGTCTGCGCTCTAGTCGTCACGGCGTTTCCAGTGCATAGGTTATGTTTCTCCCATTCTATGATCTCATCTGGAGTACAATCTTTACTGCCGTGTATACGACCAACCATCAGATCAGCAATAGGCTTTTTTAGCATACATACTTTTACATTCCCTGTGAAAAAGGGTGTTCTAATATGAACAATAGCTGTGGGGTAGAACTCAATAGTTCCACCAAATGTCATGCAGCGTACATATTCTCCTGTCGCACAGCTAGGATGTACCAGCGACTGACGTACACCAATCGTTGTGGATCCTGAATCTCTCAGCACTGAGACGACGGATCCATTAACGATTCCCCTGTTAAAAATTAGTGAGCCTGTTCCATCGTTGACTGCAAGACCTACCTCTGGTGTAATATGTCCGCAGTTAAGCACTGTTTCTTTCGCCTTCTGAAAAATAAGATTGCATTGTTGGCAACTATTTGCCACATTATAATTAATAGCAAAACATGCAGCAGAAGACTGTGTTGTATTATCGTCAAGTGGGACCTGAGCTATAGGGGTAGTATTATTTGTAACTGCCGCCCCTGTATTATGGTTGTACTGAGATGATCCCCGAGAATGAGATCGATTACGAGTATAATTGTTAGAATTATCTCGTCGTCCTCTATAGTAACTATTATCTCGATGTCTCGAGCCATGATTATTACCATTCCAGTTATTGTTATTATTGGGGGTATGTGATCGATTATAATTAGTGTTATGTTGACTATTGTGGTAGTTTGTTTGAGGTGAATAATTTCTATCTCGTGATCTACCTCTGTTGAACTCATTTTTTTATTGTTGAAATCATTATTATGTCCCTTCTGAAAGTTAACATTGTGATTTCTTTGGAACCTACTTCTGTCTACACTGTGATGTCTTTGTTTGTTATTATGATTGTAGGCCATATTAGACGCCACAGGTAGAGGTTCTCTTAATGAAGAGTTAGAAATGTTCGCATTCGGATGTGCCGAACAGTAGTTTAAAGAAATTTTTTCCAACTCGTCAATAGTACCTGGTTTACGCTCCTGCAAATATGCAAAGAATGGTTGGCTAACCGAAGATAATACCTTATCCCGTAGTAGTAAATCAACTAATTTGTCGTACGATTTGTTGACTTCTGCCAGTTCAACCCATCTATTAAATGTATTGCGTATGTTCGCAATGAATCCTGCAAAATCTTTTGGAGATTCAGGTAAAATTCCCTTAAATTTCAACCTACAGTGTTCCTCGTCCAGGTGAAACCTTCGTAAAAGCAAGGACTTAATAGCACCGTAGTTATTTGCTATTGATGGGTCAGCATTTTGAGAAGCCGTCAATGGTTCTCCAACCAAGAATTCATTTAACTTGAGTACCCATGACTCTTCGGGCAAATGATTTGTTTTGCAAGTCTGTTCAAAACGTGACAGGAATGATGAAAGGTCGTCCACGTTTAAGTTGAAAGTGGGTAATTTAAAGTTGTAGAAATGTTTAGTTTGGCTGGATGACGATCCATTTTGTGCGTTATTATTCTGGTTTGCATCAGCACTTTGTGCTTGTAATCTTGCTGTCTCCAATTTAATACGCGCCAATTCCATTTCTTGTTGTAAAATAATTTCCTCTCGTTTCAATTTATTCTCTTCTTCCTGTCTGGCAATTGCTCTTTGCTCTTCTCTTTCACGTTGAGCAATCTCTCTTAATCTATTTTCCTTGGCAATTTGCTTCATCTCACGTTCTGCTTCCTTTCTTTCACGTTCCTCCTCCTCTTTCTTTAATGCAACCTTTTGTTCCTCTTCCTCTTTCTTTAATGCAGCCTTTTGTTCCTCTTCCTCTTTCTTTAATGCAGCCTTTTTCTCTGCTTCTTTTCTTTCACGTTCCTCCATTTCTGCTTTATGTTTTTCCAGTTCTGCCTCAGCAAACTGACGAAGTTCTTGAGATTTATAACCATATTCTTTACCAATTTTAACGAAATGGTCTATAGTAAGCATTTTGACTTTTATCTGGTAAGTAATTATTGATAATTACTGATTAAAATAGTCAATAGTAGCTTCAGAGTAATTATTATACTTACTCAACTTAGGAATATTCAATATAAATAATCACAATAGTACTGAACTCTTATGTCTAAGTTCAACTAATAGACAATATTTTGTAACAATATTGTATCTAAGTACTAACTATATCATAAATAGTTATGATATCTGTTAACTATAATGTAATTACATCACACAATTAATCTTAATATCCAATAATGTTGGGCATGATTCCTAGTAATTATATTGTTCAATGTACTAAGTCACTCTCTTAGTACCAGAAAAAGTATATTAAATAATATACAATGGGTCTGTTACCTCAAAGGTAGACTATAAGATTATTTTATTTGGTCAATATATATATTATATTATTATGCCCTAGGCATCTCTTATAAATTGTAGTGCTAATTTCTTGGACTATCACTGCATAATTATGCAATGTCCCATATTAACCTTAAATATCAGAAAAAATTAATTAAATTAAATTACAAGTGTATTATTGAATATAATATCATATTATTAATGTAGTATTTAATATATATCATGAGGACAAACAAAACAATGATGCAACTAAAGGGTACAAACAATGTCAAGACGCAAACAAGACATTTTCACAATTAAAAATGAATTTATGAACTAAATAAAACAAGCGGAAGTGTCACAAGCCAAATGAAGGGTCAAGGACTGACCCGAGGTCAACTTAATATACAAAGTACACAAAAAAAAAATGAATGCAAAAAATGATGACATCACAGGACTCATAACGGACAAACATTTAACAATTATAAAATAAATTGATAGTAAGAGTAGACTGGACGAAATAGTTAACGAACATGATACAAAACTGAATAAAAATGTGAACTTAGTACAAATAAAATACGCCAGTTATCTACGGAACGGCACAGCTAACACAAACCGTCGAACGATAGCAGATCTGGACAGGCAGTCCACCGGCAAACCTCAATGGGGCTTCCAAAAGTGCAATCGTTTAACTGCCCTAAGACCGACTGAAATCTAGGTGGTCAGCTGTTCGCGACATTCCCCAGAGATTTCAGTTCCCTCCAACCGGCCCGCTAATTAACAACACATTAAAACAACCAACAAATACACGAAACACATTCAGAAAAAACATGCCTATGCAGGCAAAAGGCATGGACTCAGTATTACTGTTTGCAATGACGACAGTTAAACAACTAGACTTATCTTTTCCGTTGCTTAGATCAGTGCTAGAGGTCGTCAACAGCTAGGCTAAAGCCCCTGACTGTCTGCTCCTGTAGTCCATATCGTGTGTTTGCTTCAAATGGCTCATGTTTCCCCCGGTTAGACTTAGAAAACGGCTTTGGTTTCTCCGACAGTTCACCTACACGACCTTCGGTGACGTCACGTTGTTAGGCATTATAATGAGTACAACGTCATCTTCGACTGGATCATGTGATCGAAACTTGATCGTAAATATTGTAGTTAACATGTGCGTAAGGAACAGAAGTTTGTTTCTTTTTTCTGTCGTTCTCCACACTGGCCACCACTTTGTTGCTGAGTTATTTGCCGGTTGAAGATCATGTGCTGAGTATAGTTATTTTAGTGATTTCTTGTTCATCGTGCTTGTTTTATCATTACGCGAATTAGGGTGAAGCGTTCATACAACTCAGTAGCATGGTATGAAGAAGTAACATGTAATACTTGAACTCAGCAACATTAATGAAGTAATTAATGCCTTCAGGTTGAGTCCGTAATATTTAATCACATGTGCACACAGGATGATCATTTCAAATATGAGCAGAACATAAGTCCGTATAAGTCATGCATAAATTAATCAATAACGTAGACTGCTGGTTTACGTGTCAATGTCCGTTAAAGGATACAATGCAGTATTGTCGTCAGAACATCACAGCTATATGCACGCGCAGATAGACATGGCTACCTGCCGACAGTGAGACTGCGAGTCTGAATATTTCATACGGATTGGACGATTATTCTCCTCCTTCTGAGGATTCTAGTTAAACACTAACCTCCATAAGTTTCCTCTCATATAGAGTTCTAGGACGGACCCTGGTCCATCATAAATGCACATATAAATGGCTATATCATGCCATTGAATTGGAAGGTTAGAAAACGCAGCTATTCAGCTTGGCGGTCAAGTAACAAAGGGTAGCGTCTCCTAGTTACCGACTGTGACCCAAACAACGCTAGACACGTCATAATCGATCGTGTATGGAGCGTTCAATAATTGAAACATCTATCGTAATATATTAAATGTCTTAACCTTTACAATTGCACGTCTGCTAACCTTTAGCAGACGGCGTTAATAACATATACCGTAACAGATGTGCACATGACTTTAATTTTTTAGCGTAAAATGTTGCATTTATTCACTTTACTAATATGATTGTCTGCCTCATTTCATCTATTTACATGGTTACAGATGTGTTTATTGGTTATTGCTTTGCATTTTTGATGTTTATCAGGAATTAATTAATTGACTGCTGATACTGGGCTGGACTGATAGGCGTTATGTGACGGTGTAAGGTATGTGAGTGCATGTATTGCTACCATCATCTTTTAATATGTTGAGTACTTAGTTATGGTGACCTCACTTTGCTGTTAAAATGGATTTTGTCTAAAGGAGACATTGGCTTTGGTATTAACCATTGACCTAACTTTTAGTGTTAAATTGCCTACCCTATGGCAGAAACCTGGGTGCTATACTAGTTCTTATTTATAGTGAAATTTGAAGTTACTTTATTTAACTCTGGTGTTGTTATACTCACACCACGGAAATAATGAAAACTTTGTTTCCATTATTTTGCGGGGGGGGGGGAATGTTATGATTAAAATTCATAACGATTGTGCCTATTATATGGTTAGCTCAACAGAGCTCTTTGTTTATTTTATACGGGTCACTGATAAAGACGGGTGAGTGACGTTAAGCCCATATGCTTGGCTGGCTCACGTAAAACTAGAGGAGCAGAAGCGCGGGGCCTTATACGATTGTGTGTCATGGCGAGTGGACGTATGTGTTTGAGCTCCTTATTGTTAAAGTGTTTAAAATGGGTTTCTATTATCACTAATACATCAAGATCTTCGGTGAGATGTATCAAGTCTTCTAGTTATCTGTATTGACAAGAAGTATAATTGCTTAGTGTCGGGTGTGAAGATATAAAAAGTCATATTGAGAACTAAAGGACAGCGTTCCTGACATGAATTGACTGCCTACTTTATATCGTTTACTGCATCTTAGCTGCCATTATATGTTGGCATGAACTGTATTGTATGTGGAGCTGCATGCAGTCCTAAATAAATTGTATATCGTCCATTTCGTCCATTGTGGCTCAATTAATTCAAATTTATATTGGCTTGTTGCGGTGTCTACTTGCTTACTACCCTAGAAGTGATCTTGGCCCCAGGAACTATCCTGTTACTTCATATCCATTGTACCATTAACATTCACATCTAAAAAGACACGTAACAACATGTTGGAAATAAAAAGCAGAATGAAAAAATGTACTACTTACGCCAATCTTGGCTACAGACTTGTTGCTCAGATGAATAAAAGAGACGAGTCGGTCTCTTATACGCGCCTGGGGGGTCTTTAATTTGACAATAGATTCCCTCTCTCCGTGTGTTTCTTCAGTTTGCTAGTCCCGGTGTTCCTTATTAAAATGTAAAGATTTCCTGTGCTTTGTAAGTCTTATTTGGTTCTCCAATAAAAGGTCCGGTTAACAAAAGTAATTATGAATCTAGTCTTCACTCTGGCGAGGTCTGATGTTGTCTTGGCGAGCGTGAAATTTACAATGAAATAAAACTGCGTAATGGTCAGAATATATTCCTATTTTCCCACGCCTTCGTTTGTTATGGAGTTAAATAAACGTTCCAATCATATTCAAACAGGTCGGGTGTGGTACTTTCAAAATATTTCCGACATGGAAAAATTTTGCATAGGTCACGTCTCCCATATATGGTAATATGATGTCCGATGCCCTTGTGTACAAACTTACAGACAGATCGGGGAACTCACATGAAAACATGTGTAAGCTGTAATACTTATTACTTTATTAGAAAGTAATTTTGTCATAACAAGTCGGCCCGGAAGCAATTATGTAACCGTTGTCTGCCAACATGTGTCACACAGACAGTAATCTCGTCTTATTAGCGGTTCAATCTAAACGCGCCGGCGACTATCTTATCTCAGTTGCTCACCGCAAGCTACTATAAACATCTGCAACGAGTGTCACAAATGTTTGAACATACAAACTACTTGCTCCTTAGCCGATAATGGGAAGAAATTGGTACTTTTAAAAGTACGCATATAAAAATCAGTACCACAAATGTACCGATACTGCCGAAGAGAAACAAAGATCGTGAAGAGATCATCCACTTCGTCACACTAACAAAGTGAGAACAAGACAGATAAGGAAAAGAAATGTCCACTATTGAGAACAGCAACTATAGATATGAAGATTCTTCAAAGACAGAATAACAGTAATCGACAGCATTTGTTCTTCAGCCATGACTAGTATAGGCAGTTTGAGATAGCATTAGGGTACAAATGAACATCGACTTAGACACAGAATGAAAGGAGGGAGATGTGTCGCATTCCCAACAGATGAATTGAAGCTGTAAATAAACGTTCACAATTTTGTTGTAGTCACTGCTGTCAGTGTGAAGTCACTCGCCAACCTGACTCATCACTCATCAGTGTTTGTGAGCGGCTGTCTTGTTGTGAACATCGAAAGTCATACCATTTTCATCAACATAACCTGTCTGCTGAAGGGCAGCGATAAGAATTTCACTAATACAATCTAAAACAACTATCAACACGCACGGCCACATGATCTGCACATGGGTTGATTCTTGTTGCTGATCCATTAGTCAGAAATATTAGTTCTTTACTTTATATGAAGTTCAGTAGTCGTTTCCCTGATTTGTCTATTCTGTTACCTTCTTGTGCTTCGTGGTGTGCATTAAAGTCCCACTATTATAGTTTTCAGCTGTATTCTTTATCTAAGTACTTCGATGTCCTGTTCTTGTATGTTGCCGCTGGGGCAGTATTTGTTTATTATTTTCAGTGCTTCTATATCACTATTTATAGTTACTCTTATTCCTCCAAAATGTTCTGATTTGAAAGTTTCCCAGTCAGTTTATTTTGTATATTTTATGAACCAAGAATGTTACCCCACCCGCTTTATTGTCTTGTCTGTCATTTCTAAGAGTGATGCATGCAGGGTTGTTAAATTTGTTTGAGGGATTGAGCTGTGTTTCTTGTATTGCAAAAATTGATTGTGTATTTGTATACTGGCCTAATAACCGAATGAGGTTCTTTTTTGCACTACGGAAATTCCATTGTATTATGTATGTATGTATATATATATATGTATATATATATATATATGTATATATATATATATATGTATATATATATATATATATATATATATATATATATATATATATATATATATATATATATATATATATATACGTGTGTGTGTGTGTGTGTGTGTGTGTGGGTGTGTGTGTGTGTGGGTGCTCCACAGGAAATTAACTACTGCTTTACACTTGATTCCACACTCATGGATAAAATATATGATATACGTTTAGGAGCCCCACGCTTTTTGTCAATTTGATGTTAAATTTTTTGACTGTAAGCTATACACTCCTTGAAAAATTATATGTAGCTTTTTAGTGCATTAAAAGCGTGTGTTTAAAATATTTTTTTATATATTTTTTTATTTTCAAGGTAAGTATTCGACCAGTTTAGTTTTCTTGATTTTTGCAATGTCCGCGGCAATAAGAGAGCAGACATACTAGCCTGGAGAGTACCCACGGTTGCGACACTGGATATGGATAAGGGAGAGCTACTAAGGACAATTAAAGATTGCCTGCGACAATGTAATCGATGAATCAACGTGGTTAAGATTGGTAGAATTTAACATTAATTAGCAGGGATGGACGTATGAGAGAATGCATCAGGCATGCACACTATTAGCGTGCTATCGGAGCAATCAGCATCCATAATCTTAGATATTTTCTGAAGGAGACTTAGCACTTGTAGGTTTGCCTGGAATGCAGTGGTGTCGATTCTGAACAACAATAACTTACACTTAACTCTTCAGCATCCTAAAACCTTTATTTTCTTAAATATTGCCTACTGTAACATTAAAAAATAAATGTTTGAAAACCTTTCTTATTCTAAAGTTATGCCATATGAAGATATATTATCTTGCTTAAACGGAGAACCTCCTTGACGTTCATTGTTGGAATTCTAATACAGGCCATTCAGTTTAAAACATTTTTTAAAATTATTATTCCATTTGATGCTGTTGTTTTTTGTTTTGGGGAGTGCGTACTTTTTTTTTTGTATTTTGTTTTTGTTAGATTCTTTGCATTATTATTTCGTTATTTGTTGTTCGGCCTTGTTACTTGTTTTCTTTTGTGTGTTGCTTTTTTCCTCATGGAGCGTCCAAACGGCAGAGTGGTTAGGGCGCTGACCTCTCGCGGCAAAGGTGCCGGGATTGATACATGGTGGCGTCACGCTCCAGTCCACCTAACTGTACATGACTTTGGTCTTTGAGTTCTTCTCTTCTTCTTCCATCCTTAGCCAACGACCGGCAAAGCAGTCAGTGGCCATTACGCCTAGTGGCGTCTTAAGGGCAACAGCGAATAGATTTTCTTTGCCGTTGTTCCCATCACGCCTAATGGCGTCTTTAGGGCAACGACAAATCAATCCGTTTGCTGTTGTTTCTGTAATCAAAGTGACTGGCAAACGGGTGATCAGCCCGTTGGGGGTCTTTGAGTTAGGCAAGGAAAATGCAGCGAGGAAGGAAACAGGCCACTCCACCTCAAGATGCCGGACCTAGTATTAGAAAGTCTCTAACACTTTACTACCATTTGGTTGTATCTGATATGGGATATTCCCCTTATGTTACCCGTGTTCTTTCTTCCTTTTCATCTTTCTGTGATGCTCACGTAGTTGTTTTTGTCTGTGTTCATGTACTTTTCCCCACGTGTTTGCAGTATACATTGTCTTTTTTCTCTTAAGTTATTTTTACAAGTCATTAATCCGTGTGCAGTTTCAAATATATATATATATAACTTCAGTCCTATAGGTGACACAGTCAATCTGTTAAAAAGGTCAGAAAGGTAATTTAATCAAGTTCTATATGTAATTAGAGTGATTCATTTATTGCACTAAAATAACTAACGCGATTAATGATATTACTGAAAACCAACTGCAAAAGGTGTTTATAGAACTTCAGTATCGTACTTGACTCTGTATACGTATTGATGTATTCCGTAGCAAGGTGGTGTTGCCGTTCGGATGGTCCTGGGTTCGATTCTCCGTGAGCCTATCACTTCTGTCGTTTTTCTGTTGTCTAGTTTTCTACTTCTTTATTTCTCACGAGTGCCTGAAACATACCTTTATGTGTGTAATATTTATTTATTTACTTTTTACAGGCCTCGGGTGTCCCTTCTTTATTTGTTTAAAATATTTACCAGGTAATCCTTGTTCTGGAATCTAAAAGGTATGAGAAGTAGAGGGGGGGGGGGTGTCAAGGAACACGCGGAGAAGGGAACTAAGGACAGACATGAAGGAGAAAAAGGAGACATGGAAAGTCCTTGGCATAAGTTTGCTGAAGGCCTATGCTCCTTGGGTAGCCGAAGGATGATGATGACTGTATCGGCCCTCTTGCAACACTGGAGACACGCCCCCTTACTTTTGTAAAGAACGCTTTGCTGCATAGTTTTTTTTTTCTATTTGAAGCAATGCTACGTCATAATCACCTAGGCACAAAATCATGACGTTTGAGTTAGTGAACACGATTTCAGCCAATCAAACTTCGAACTGGAGATAGCCATTTTGAAAGGAAAACACGATAAAGAAATATGACTATGTAAACTTTAAAATAGACACAACTCTGGGTTTACTGTTGCAGGACTGGACTGGCCTTTAATAGGGAACACTTCTTATTGGACCCCAAGAATGCACTGCTGGATTTCAGTGTAGGTTTGTAAATTACTGTGGCCTGTTGTTGGAAGGGATCTACTAAAAGCTCTTATCCACCTCTTTTGGAAAATCAACCATAAATATCTTGGTAGGAAACGATACGCTGATCGATAAGTGTAAACATTAAAAAAAATATGACTCCTTAATTAACAAAACCCAAGCCCTGGAAAATGTCCTTCATTGTTTCATCGTCGAACAAAATGCTGATTCAGGACAATAAAGTGGAATATGAAGAAGTGAGAAGGAGACTTCGGGAGGCTGATCAAAAACTGCGAAATCTGAGCAGGTTTGAAGAAGAGGTTCAAAGTCTACCTTCTGCAACGTAAGTAGTTCGTAATTAGGCTACATAATTTAAGTCTGCGCGTGAAGCACAAAATGATAATTAATGTAAAAGTAGTCTGATTGCCAGTTTTACAAAGGTGGTTAAAACACACTTTACTGTACAGTCGGCCATCTTGTAGCAAGCAGGGTTAGAGTTACTGTAATTTCCTTACGTTTGTTCATTTTCGTAAACGTTGTCAGACCTAAAGGTCTCTTATATTTGGACATGCGCCCCAATATTTACCTACTAGGTAGAACGGGACGCTCCTTGCCAAAACGAGGCAAAATTTTATTTACAAGAAAAGGAAAAACATCTGCGATTTATGGTAGTGTCGTAAATTATAAATGATGAGCTCTAATAAGTGTTTATGAACGTCAAGTAGCAGGGCGGTTAGAGTGTTTGCTTCATATGGCAAAGTGTTATCGGCAGTTAAAATTATTATTTGGAATTAGAGAGACTATATGCCATAGTTGTAACCCAGAAGAGGTTGAACTGGTTATTTTTCTTTAAAAAAAATAATAATAATAAATAAAATTAGGCTACTGGATTTGAGATCTAGCGTCACGCTCCAGTCTACCTAGCTGTACACGAGTAACTTACTCTGCTCATGAATTAGGGAAGGCGAACGCAGCGAGGAAGGGAAGTGATCACTCCACCTCATATAGTTGAGACCTAGTAAAAGTGAAGTCTCTAACACCTCACTCCTCTACTGAAATATCTGTTATGATACTTTCTTTACCTTCATTAAAGTGCTTATTCAAAGCGTTAGAATTTAGGGTTAGGTTTAGACAGAAAAATAGCCACGAACGCGAACCTTAGCCATAATACTAACCACGTTTGCGACAAGATTGTTGCCTGTACAGTACAATAGAGTTAATTCAACCTTCAAAGGTGACGTTCCCGGGGCTCTCTGAAGAGGCAAAGACTACGACTATTGCACCTTCAGGCGTATCGTGCTAGGCGACTAATATTAGGTGTGCATAGAGGCTGCCAGCCTCATCATGTAAACGTAATTGCTACATAAACCCCCGCTGTAAGATCATGTGAATTCTTGGTGCAGGCTTCCTACAAAGGTACCAGCTGTAGCCGTGGCCCATGCTTCGTAAGGAGCGCAAAGGGAAATGATATTGATGATGACAAAGGTCTCTAAGGAGGGAAAGAATTATTGTGCCTTTGCACCAGGGTTGTGGAGTCGGCTAAAAAATCTTCCGACTCCGGAAATTTTAGAACCCCGACTAATTTAAAAAAAAAACACTGGTGATACGGCATAAAGTTATGCACTTATATAGAGTTATGTGTATAAGTATGGTATGTGCGTGAATAAATGAATGGGACCCAAAGATGCAGCAATAGAGAATGCAGTCAGCGACCCATAGCTTGACTGCTTGCGTCAGGGTCAGCGAACCAGAGCTGACCAAGACCCTACTCCACCTCCAAGTGGTGGTGCTGGAAACAGGCTGCATCACTGCAGTCTGGCTGAGAGAGTAGGGATCGAAGTGGGAAGGCAAACCTGGTCTCAAAAAATGCCGTGCTGAAGTCGGGTGTGTCGGCCGAAAGGTGCAGATATCGCAGCTTCGCTGTAAACAGACACAACGCTACCAACGTCCTTCTCAGGGCGAACGAGGAAGAAGGAGAAGAAGAATAAATGAATACGTGGCTTTCGTCGAGTACATTTTAAACTATTCATTCATTTATACAGTAATACACAGTAACTAATCATCCACACTTGCACACAAATGACTGCTTTACCAAACACCATGAGGCAAAATAGTGTCATTTTAACAATGACGGGAAAATGGCAGTGTATATAGTTTATTTTCATTTCGTGCGTGCTTGTTCTAATTGTGCCAACACATTTCCAGTTGTGATAAAAACTTTATTTATGATCAGAAGCAACTGCCGTTTTCCGACATTATGTAAAAATAAATGTACTTTAACATGAAAGTAGTTTTAGGAATTCTACTACTTTAAAATGTTATTTCTAAATTGTAAAGCGCTCCCCTCTCTTGCATGGATCAAACGTGCATCTGCCATGACTTAAGTCTCGTAAAATTCGGAGTCGGCGTCGGGGCAGTTTTTACCGACTCCACTAAAAATGACCGACTCTACAACTCCGAATCCACAGCCCTGGTTTGCACCGTACCAAGTAATGTCATGGAAGTCGACTAAGGAAAGCTGTTGGTGAAGCTTGGAACTTCATTTTAAGAAACAAATTGCTACATAAACCATACAACTTGTGCAAGGGCGCATGGGGACAAATATATGCTTGTCGATACAACAGAAATTTATTTAAAAGAGACATCGCAAGTTCACGCTTACCTAGGGCCTCGCACAACGAGAAACCATCAGTGTTCGCAGACTACCTGGTTTTAACTGTCTGTTTTCGGGGAGCTCATTTCACTGCTTGTCTTGGACACCTCTTTCCATGACTAGTACATGATCAAACCACCTCTACAACCTTTGACCTCTGGGGTGATGTTATGTGGTATATTCTTATCAGGAAAAATCATTAGGCATACCGGTTTGAACTTTCCTTTGTTCCAAGTTTCAGTATTACCGCGACGAGTAAGTTAAGAGATTCAGTCTTGCCATAACAGAACAACACAACCCAAATTACGATTACGAAATCTTCGCCAAGGTTAGGATTAACTTAGACTATCATCATATATATAAAATCCCAGCTTTTTCTGTCAGTGCGTAACGCTAAGGGATGCAACTTTGGTTTAAAGTTAGACATTAATTGTATTGTTTCCCTATGGGCTAATCACCTGTTTGCCAGTCACTTCGATTACACGTTTTGCCCAGGGGCCTTGTGCTCCTTGGGTACTCTACACCTCGTTTTACGGGGTAGAAGAGGTTCCGATTATGAGATGAGATGAGTTTCCCTTATTTAGGTACTTTCCCGAAAATAGTAACACTTACCAAAGAAGAATGCGCAAATGAGGGTGTGCACAAAAATATATTTATAGAATGTGTGATCCCGTATACATGCATGGGGATCCTCGCTGCTGCTACGTAGTTCGTGTACTGTGGTGATGCACAGCGGTTTAAAAAAAATACGTTTGAATAAGTAAAATTGCCGTTAGGTATTGGTGCTTTTGAATTTAATTCCCGTCTTATGACGGGCTTTGACACTAGTAGTAAAAGAAAGATTTAACTCATTCAGTTGCATGAAATGTCCCGTGTAGTTCGTGGAGGTCAAGAAAGAGACAAGAAAGAATAGAACAGCAACTCCCTCTGGCACGTCGTTCGAGTCGACTAGTGCGGTTGAGCACGTGACTGACAACTTCATTATGTTAATCAAATTGGTACAGAAAACACCCTTGCAAGACGCACTAAATACTTTGGTGGAGGCTTCATGCAAGGGGACAAGTTGCGGTAGTGATTTCATGCTCCGTAGGGAGCAAAGGGGGACATGGATACATGACAGGCATAAAGTAAGATGGAAAAAACACAAAGTGCATCAGCCAGTGGGGTATATTCTGCATATAATGAAATTCCTCATTCATTCATCATATTCGAATGTTTAACTGCCGCACGTGCTACGCAAAAATGTTCTTTTGACAGGATTTCGTCATTCAGTGACCAAAGAGCAAAGATCTATTGCCATCACGAGGCGCTGCAAGGTGGTATTGATAAGTGTCCATCTTCACGGAGCGTGACGCCAGACTCATACAACAACCGATTTATTGATCATAAAATGTGCAATGCTACACCTGGGAAGATAAAGGTACTTTCACTTATCATGTGCACAGACACAAAGTTTCAGATCAGAGTTGCAGGGGGGGGGGGGGGGGGGGGGGGGGGGGGGGGGGAGAATTGAATTAGTTTGTGTTTCGTTTACAGACAACCGTGTCTCTCTTCTTAAAAGAACCCAGTCTAGCATAATTTGTCTGGCGTGCGAGTGGATAGCTTCTTCTTCAAGATACACAGAAAGATCAAAAGAAGTCTTAGTTCGAAAATTCAAGAAAACGAAATTGTCAATTCTGTACAGTCAACAAATTTAGAATGGTTATGTGTTGGTTGAGGAAATAGAAGCCCTGAAGCCAATTCTTCCGTCTTCATACCTTGAAAAGCCTTTGAAAATCCTGATATTCTTATCTAGAGTTGCTGTGAAAGGTACTGGGTTTACACTTTTTATTTTATTACTCAACGCTTACTTTTTTTTTTAGCAATGCCAGTCCTCGTCAGGCCAAAGTCAAAGGAAAGGAGCTTTTCTAAATTAACATACAATTAGGAGTCTGAGTGACTAAGAGGCATGGCGTCCGCTTCGAATTCTAGAGGTACCGGGTTCGATTCCCAGTTGAGGAAGTTTAATTTATGGCAATTTTTTTTTCAGAACTAGTGGTCCTAATGATGTCGTTCTCCCTCCTGGTCTCCTGGGTAGTGAGATCGGATGCCAAGACTTCTCGGATAAGGGCGAAAAATTGAAGGTCCCGTGTGCAAGTTGCGCACGTTAAAAATCCCACGGCAGTTGGAAATCGTAAAAGAGTAGGTGTGACGTACGTCTAGTTTGACAAGTGAATTCTCCCTGATATGATGGATGATTTAAAGGGACCTTTAGCTTTTCATAACATTAGAACCCCTGAACATTTGTTGTAACTTTTCGTTTGCCAGAACTCATTCCACCGGGACTCATTTAGTAGGCGGCACGAGATCAAAGAGACAGACTGAGGGATTTCAGGGGAGACTATCGGCGTTATCAAAGACAGTAGTGGTCCCTGATACGAGACGCAGTTGCTTGCCGCTAATTTCGCGTCTCGGTGTCAATCGCAACCGAGCGAACGGGGGAAAGCCGAAACGGGCAGCAGCGAACGGAGATACGAAGACCAGGGGGCGGCTTCTTCTCTTGATTTGGCGGTCAGATCCCCAAAAGTTCGTGAGATCAAATAAGCTGTCAAGTTTATCATGTCCCACTCAACTTACATTCCATTTTAGATAAATAGACCATGAAGAATAGACACTTCATCATTCGCTGGCCAGAACTTGATAGTAGCACTAACGATATTTGAAATCTTGCTAGATTATCCCATGGATTTTCATTTTATTTGCAGTGAATTCTATTTCTGTGCAAAGCGGTAATATATATATTGTGTAAAGTGATCAGTGGTCTAGTTCATTCATTATATTTCATTGGATTTTGTGTTAATTTAAACCTACTAAATTAAACCAAGAACATATGGGATGGAAATTAATATAGAAAAAAGCAAGATATTGGTGAATAGCCATAAGAAACATGTTCCGACCAACATTACGTTAAATGGGCAAACGTTAGAAGAAGTTAACACCTTTAAATATCTCGGGTCCACTATATGTAGTGATGGAAGATCAAATAAAGAAATCAAGACAAGACTTGAGATGGCCTCAGCTGCCATGACAAGGTTGAATGTGATCTGGAAAAGTAACATCAGTTTTTCTGTGAAGATCAAATTATACAAATCACTTGTATTATCTATTCTCTTGTATGGGTGTGAGGGCTGGACACTCACTGCAGATACGGAGCGAAGGATTCAGGCTTTCGAGCATAAATGTTATAGAAGAATTTTGCGCATTTGCTATAAAGAGCACAAAACAAATGTCTATGTTAGAGAGAAGATAAACACCTATGCAGGCCATCAAGAACCACTTTTGTCAATAGTGAAACGTCGAAAGCTTGCCTGGTTTGGGCATGTAACTCATCATGACTCCCTTTCGAAAACGATCCTCCAGGGAACAGTCGAAGGTAAACGGAGAAGAGGAAGGCAAAGAAAATCCTGGGCTGATAACATCAAAGAATGGACAGGACACGGTTTCTCCACACTTGTACGCATTGCTGAGAATAGAGAGCAGTGGAGGACCCTGTCTGCTGATGCTTTCACCATGGCACCCCTACGACCCATGACGGGTTATGGGTTGAGATGTTGAAATTAAACCGTCTCAATAGTTCCAGTTGTAAATATAATGATCTATCTATTATATTATTTCAAAAGATAATAGATGCTTAAATTAACTTTTAAAGTCGCGAAGGAATTTATAATTAATAAATTTAGTTAAGTCCTATATTTATAGATGTGTGATTTAACCACTAGAACTCGCGCAGTGTTTATTAAATACATAATTAAATACTCGAGTGTATTATAGGCTTAACGGGAAATTTATCGCGCGCTTAGAAGATTATTTGTTTTAAAGTATGATTATGTTGTTATGGGTTTTCTATCTTTTTCTCTAGATTGATCACCTTTTGCAATCCCAGCAATAACGAAATCTTTCAGAGTTTCCATACTCGGTTCTTAAACTTCCAGACAGTTTGATGAGACATTTTTTTAAAGTAAATCTTGTGGTGGTCCGGTACGGCCTAGCTAACATAATTACATGAAAGAAAGCCTACCCAAGATCATCTGATTATTATCATCAAATTAACTCTGTAAGATAAACTGGAAGATGAACAGCGCCAGTAGCGATATCATATTTACTGTTTACTGTGAGAGAGTACATATTTTCCTGACTGTGAATGAGCCTAGTTTTTTCCTCAATTGGATTTAATAAAACTATCATCACGCATTGAAGGAATTTTACCATAGTGAAGGATTATACCATCACCTCATTTTTCACCCCTATGTCGAACTGCGTCAGTGCCATCCCATAGACTCGTTTCTTTATAATAAAACACAAGAACTCTTAGAACTTCAAGTCCGGCGATAAGCGGGAATATTTGCTCTCAGTGAATCCTCGCATTATCTGGGGCGGGACATAGAAGGACTAGACAGTTGTCATACGTCAAGAGTTAATTATTGTGTTTATCATTCTAGGGGATTGTCTGATGCTGCAACTCGGTAAGTGTGTGGTGTATATGAGTGTGGATCCGCACAGAGTGTATGAATGACAGGAGATTTAATTTTTTTGCAACAAACCATTTGTTAACTTGCCTACCGGGTAATACGTTTTCTGTATACCCGGCATTGTTCCTTTAGTGGGATAATTTGTTAACTCTGTTTCACCCCCCCCCCCCTTTTTTTTTTCTTTGCTTAGTAAAGGGAAGACACCAGTTGGGATAACAGTATTTTTTGTCTACCACCATAAATAATTTGGTAACACCTCTTTTCAGAGTAATTAACTTCACTGTTAGGTTAACGTACCCGTGTTCCTGATATTATCTATCTCTGGACTGGGTTTATCTTTGTCTAATAAGCGGGAAGGGCTTAGTCGATACCAATCTTCTTCACCCCTCCCAAATTTGTTATTTGCATTTGTGTACTTATGATAATTTATGTAATACCTGATATTTGTTAGTGATTGATGTTTAAAGTGAATAAAATCACATAAACTCATTTAGTACGGTGTTGGACATACCCACAGCCCAACTTTTCCCCTATTCGTTTAATATAGTTTGTATCTACATGGTCTGTGTGTGTGAAAAACACCAAATCGGTGTGCGCGCAGATGCGAGTCTGGAAAACTGGCAAATAATTGTTTGACCAGGAGAGCGGAAGAGAAGATTGAGAGAAGCGATTTGTCGTAAATAAGTCTGTCTTTACTCTCCTCCAGCACGCTGTGAAGCAACTATTTAATATCTACATTTTCTATCACTGAGCTTTCCATCATCATTTTCCACTCTAAACCGGACCACTATTTCTACGACTCTTTTCTCTCAAAATAAATTTACGACAGTAGGCTGTAAGGCCTAATGTGTGATTCCTATATAAACACATTGGGATTCTCGCCGGTGCTACGGAGTTCATGCGCTGTGCTGAGATCTTCCTTGTGTGATCTAAGGGAGAAGATCAGAGCACTGATGGAGTTGTCCGTGTGCAATGAAGATGGTCCTTAAAACCAAAATCAAATCTAACATCAACGTTTTATTTCAAAATATAAATAATGAATGTAGATATTTTTTTAAATACAGTATAATAGCATATATATATAACACGAATGCACCTTGAAATGAGGTATCTGAGGAAGGTGGTTGAAGTAACAAGAAGAGACATGGTCCGCAACCAGACGATACGTCAAGGCCTAAATACCCAAACCCCTGCAGACCCAAGTAGAACAGTCCCAACTGAGATGGTTTGGCCATGTCTGCAGAATGGGAGAAGATCGGCTACCACGACAAGCATGGGAAACTAAGAGCCAGGGATCCAGACCTCCAGGACGACCCAAAGTCCGCTGGGAGAACAACATTAGGCAATCTTTGAAGGACCGAGGACTAGAATGGACCCAAGCCAGGAGGAACACAGCCGATAGAATAGTATGGCGCGCTCTCTTACAAACCTCTACACCTCACGGTAGAAGAGGAACGAATAAGTAAATAAGTAAGAAAGCAGATTTAAACACAAGCAAAACGAGAAGTTCCAAAGCCAAGGTTCAAGAAGTGTACACAGAAGCAAACAAAGAAGTAAAAAGAAGTATCAAAAGAGACAAGAGGAAGTATATTGAGAAGTTGGCAAGAGAGGCAGAAGATGCTGCAGCCAAAGGATATATGAGAGAACTGTATAACAGCACAAAGAAGCTAACAGGGAAATACAAGCAAAGAAGTTGCCTCATAAAAGACAAGAATGGAAAAATGCTCAACAATATACAAGACCAGATGAAGAGATGGACGGAATATTTTGAGGACCTTCTCAATGGACCAGCTCCACAAAACCCCCCAGACAACCAGCCAGCAGAAGAAGAGCTACAAATTAACCGTGAAAGACCAACGAAGGAAGAAATAAAAAAAGCCATAAAGCTTCTAAGAGATGGAAATGCGGCTGGACCAGATGGCATTCCAGCAGAGGCCATCAAAGCAGATATCGACACGGCTACAGAGATGTTATTTAAATTACGTGGTAAAGTCTGGGAAAAGGAAGAAATACCTCGTTAAGTTGCCTAAGAAGGGACATTTACAAGAGTGCACAAATTATAGAGGAATAATGTTACTATCAGTGCCAGGAAAAGTATTAAACAGGATTATCCTCGAGAGATTAAAAGAGTCCATAGACAAGAAACTGAGAGATGAACAAGCAGGTTTTCGACAAAACAGATCCTGTACAGACCAGATAGCCACTTTGAGATAATCTCTGGAAAGTCTGGAATGGAATTCACCACTATACATTGGATTTGTGGAATATGAAAAGGCATTTGACAGTGTAGGCAGAGAATCACTTTGGAAATTGATGAGGCATTATGGAGTTCCCCTGAAGATCATTAATTTAAAAAAAGAAAACATATGAAGACATGACATGCAGGGTTCTTCATGAAGGACAGCTTATAGAACCATTTGGGATAAGAACAGGAGTGCGACAGGGATGCCTCTTGTCTCCATTTCTGTTCTTACTAGCAATAGACTGGGTTATGAGAACATCAACAACACACAATAGAAATGGAATCCAGTGGACTAAGCAGTTGGATGATCTGGATTTTGCTGATGACTTGGCTCTTCTGTCCCATAACCGTAATCAGATGCAGGACAAATTGAAAACACTCGATGAGAGGTTTCATCAATTGGGTCCGAAAATACACAGGAAAAGACAAAAATAATGAGAATAAATGCAGGTAATGATAACAGGGTTGAATTTGAAGAAACGCCACTACAAGATGTAGAATCGTACTCATATCTTGGCACCAATATAGAGAAAGTTGGAGGGACAGACAGTGATATCAAAATACGAATACAAAAAGCAATAGGAGCTTTCATTGCATTGGGAAATATATGGAGATCAAGAGAAATCGGATCCAACACGAAATTAAGAATCTTCAACCCAGATATGAAGTCAGTACTATTATATGGCTCTGAAACATGGAGAACAACAAAGGCAACAACCAAAAAGCTACAGACTTTCATAAATGGGTGCTTGCGTAGAATAGAAGGATTAAAATGGTATGACAAGGTTACCCACGTGGAACTGATGACAAGAACCAGACAAGTGCCAGTGGAACAAGAGATGAGAAGAAGACGATGGCTATGGATAGGACACACACTAAGGAAACCTGTTGATAGCATTACAAGGCAGTCCTTGTTCTGGAACCCCCAGGGCAAGAGAGGCAGAGGTAGACCAAGAAGCACATGGAGAAGAGCTCTGGAAACAGAGGTGAAAATTATGAGGAGAACGTGGAAAGAACTTGAGATGATGGCACGTGACAGGAGGACTTGGGACAGGAGGACTTGGCATGTTGAAGGCCTATGCTCCTTTGGGAGTGGAGGGTTATGATGATGATGATAGTTTTGTTGTAATCCGTTGTATATCAAAATTTAAATAATGAATATAGATTTTTTAAAAATACAGTGTAATAGCATATATTCTTGATATCTAATCTGAAATAATCTGAAGTCCAGGGGGCATTGCCAAAATAGTCCTTATTGGGCCCCTCAATCACTAAGGTCACCCTGCTAGTGCTCTTTAGTTGCTTGCTTTAGTTTGGCTTACTCTTTCTCAATTTCATTTTTTGGAATTAAAATTATTTTCAATAAATCTTCTAGGTATTTATTAATGTTTTTTGGTTTAATATGATTTAAGATACTTGTTGCATTAAATTGGAGTGGCGAATGTTATATTTACGTCTTTATTAATTCATATAGCAATTAGATTCTTATTACTTTGGTAATATAACATTTTACTGTGTAGGCCGCTCTCTGCGTCGGTCAATTTTCAAAACAGTGTCTAGCGATGGCAGTGTTGGTTGGGAGTTGTGTGCTTTTAAGTATTTTGCCAATGACTTATGTTTGTTATTCGTATTGCTTACACGTGTCTTGTTATTTAATCAGCAATCCGCGTCACCAGTAAAGGAGGATAGCTTCGAGTCGGACAGCTTAACTAATTCAGCAAGCAAGATAAAACCTTCAAACAAATACGAGCGCAAGCTGTTATTCCAGAACCAAAGGCTTCTGTCAGAAGTTGATCGTCTTGTGGACGCGCTACACAAAGAACAACTTAAGGTAGGTTCTGCTGCTTCCTCGCGTTTTCAGCTTCCTGATGAGCATAAATTTTCAGCAGCATGTTCTAGGCAATCTGCTTCCGATATCAGAACCAGAAAAATAAATTATTCGCGAATCACGAATACTTGATAATGAAAATCAGAAGGAACAACAGGAATACAGAAGCGCTCAGAAAACAGTTGGAAGCAGATTTAAAAAATAAAATGTGGATAACATAATAAAACAGAGGCGATGCAACGACGATCAGTTAGCAGAACATTTAAAAAATGTATAAACCAGAAAGCTAAATGAGTAAAAAAAAAGTTAAATAAATGAAGCAATTAATTAAATACTCAGGAAAAAAGCTTTACCTGTTAGGTTTTGCACCGTCGACTATAACACAATATTAATTACACGAGGTGAAAGTTACCAATTCACATGTTTATTTATGGCGCTGCCCAACTGACAATCTGCAGCATAGCCTTCCCTAGTAATGGTTATTTTAAAAAGTGGAAACCAATACTCAGTAGATTACACTACCTACGCTGGAAAAGCTAATATTAGAAATTTTAGGACACTGCAGTAGCTACAAAGTGGTTTCCTAGACATTTAGCGTCACACTGATAGCAGTATTGCAAATGATAAATTATATATTCATACCGATTGTCGCGTATTTGTCTTCACTGCTCTGCAGCTTTAGTCAGTATCTACCTGCGCGCAAGATTACTCTTGGCAGAGATGTAGATAGAAGATTAATGACACTTCTACCTTAAGGGAGATTTCACAAGATATTTCCAGAAACGAACAATGTTGCATTGGGCTGAACAATTGTTAACGCATTATATCTGGTCCGTCGCCTTTTCTGAATGATTTAAGAAATGGTTTAACCCGTTCAAGCCCTTAGTTGGTGTAATCCAACGAAATCTCTCTTATAAGGTATAGCTCTGTTTAGAGGTAAATATATGTCTAGGTATATATATATATATATATATATATATATATATATATATATATATATATATATATATATATATATATAATATTCTGGCTCATATGTTTGCTTTCATACAAATAAAAAACTGAATAAACAATTGTTTGTTTAGATTAAAATAACATACAACAAATTTAATAATCAATTAGTTATTAACAGTTTAAAATAAATAAAATGCTGGTGATTTTATATTGGAATCAAATTTTCTCTTCATTGAGATTTAGGGTGAGGATATATAAAAAGTCCTTTTAGCTGGTGCATTTTTACAAGCACTTAACTTTTATAAGGGAGTCCTGCAGCTGTGGTTCATCAATTCTGTGATGACGAAAGCCTTCTCCACACTCTCTTCAACTGTAGGTGGTTAGGGTGGATGCTTTTCTCTCACAATAGCGGCGTTAGTACCACAAATCGTCTGATGGCTTGTAACCACGAACTTTAGACAAATAGAAAGAAACAAATGCCTGCTGAGTACATTTGTTCACCGCACATTAACAGGCCCATTGTCATGCGCTCCACCCACCAATGTTAACCTCTCAGAAGAATTAAATTCCCGAGCACATCAAGTAATATGATGAAAATTCACCAGTATCCTTCTGGGTGTTAACTAGGAAATTGCGTCTGGAGTGCGTGAATAATGATTTGCCTGAATTACAATTAAAACAGGTACATAAATCTCACAAGATAATATGTTACACCTTAGGCACATGTGATGTAATTATCACTCATTACTCATCACTACTCCCGTTGGAGTCTGGGGTCGCTCTGCTGTCGGGTTTCCCGCACGACTAGTCAGAAACAATCACCAGCTCCTGCAGTAGTGGTTCATGCATTTACTTTTGTCATATGTTGAGGTTGCCAGCCTCATATATAACCACTTAGCAAGAAACATGTAGAATTTACATTAGTAAATAAATTGTTTACACTTACCCCACAATTTTGGGAATACACAATCTACTTGCACAGATTTAGACTGGATACATCTCTATATTAGAAGCTTCGAAATCACTTAGGTCTGGAAATTAGAGTTAATTCCTTTGACGGCGGGTGTTCTGCAAAATTCTGGCCTGGGAAAACTTTTGTTTAATTCCTCTATGACTTGTGATCAAATTCCTAAGTTTCCAGTCTTGTATTAAAAATGCGGGTTTGCTTGTGAATTCCAAAGTTGCCCAATACTCGATGTACATCGGAAGCGATTACCTCATTATCTCCCATCTTGGGCAAACATAGGGATAGTCGTTAACCACCTGGACAGTCACGTTCAAATGGATCAATAGAGATGACCGTCTCTATCAAATGTGGCCAGACGAATGAAGCCAAAACTTATCAGCCGCTGATCGGTCAAATTACATGGCGTTATTACAGTTCTGTCTGGGATCGGCTCAAAGCAATATGTGAAAATTAAAGATAGTCCCGTGCCGATACTTCCGTAGGGGTGTGGCGTGTTAGAGACTTCACCCTACTGATCCAACGTAGAGAGTAAATATGAATGACAAGGCAAAAATAATTATGCCAAATAACAGCGATGAGTGAGAGGAAGAGAAAAAGGAAGAAAAAAGTGATCCTGCCGGAGTGGACGTAAGATCGCACAACCTATCGTCACAGTCAAACAATGACCAAACTTAGAGTATAATGATGAGGGTATTCAAAGGTATCAACCTTCGCTCAAGATAACTCTTAGCAGAGATATGTGTCACGGAATTTGCCTCCCATTAGCTCTGCAGTTGTGGTCCAAAAATGACCAAAACTCAAGAGTATCTAAAATGTCTACCTTCGTACAAGATTACTCTTGGCAGAGTTGTAGATAGAAGGATAATGATGCTTTTATCTCAAGGCAGTTTTCACAAGATAATTCAGAAGTCAAGAACAATGCTGCATAGGGCAGAGCACTATCTTTAACTTATATCTGATCTGGCATCTTTTGTGAAGTTTTAAGCAATGGTTTGGCTCGTTCGAGCCCCCAGCTGGTTTAAGCACTATCTTTTAACTTATATCTGATCCGGCACCTTTTGTGAAATTTTAAGCAATGGTTTGGCTTGTTCGAGCCCCCAGCTGGTTTAATCCAGCGAAATTCCTTTTATAAGTATTTTTGGCTCTATGGCTAGCTACATATATATATATATATATATATATATATATATATATAATATATATATATATATATATATATATATATATATATATATATATATATATAAAGCATTTTCGATCATACATGCGCTCTCTTATCTATAAGAACTGAATCAACTATGAATTTGTAAAAATAACATAAACATTTTAAAAAATCAATTAGTCTTTAACAAATTTAAATAAATATGGATGAAAGTGACTTTAGAGGTTTTTAAAATTTGTCTTCCCTGAAACTTAATTGGGGACTGATGGTTATTATTGTCCGTTGCGTGCGCCTGTTACAAAAAGACTTAACTGGCGGAGCACTGCAATGGGTCGTTGTCAGATCTTTTGTGATGACTCTTCTCTAGAGGCGTCTAGATGAACTTCACTCCTAATGTCAAGGTGGGTGTCTTCACAACGTGTCCACTGTAGATAGTTGGTGTTGAACCCAGCTCTTTGAATCACAAGATAGTGGCGAAGATTCTTACTTCAGACTGGTCTGGTATTAAGAACCGTCTTGTAGCTTAGAACCACAAACTTTAGGAAAAATAAAAGAGCAAATGCTTCTGCTAAGTACATTTGTAGACTACAGATTAACAGGCGCATTGTCTCGCTGTCCACCCACCAATGTTAGCCTCTCCGAATAATTATTCTCCCTGAGTATACACAGTATAACTCAGGGAATATGATTAGAAATCACCGTTATTCTTCTGGTCACTTAAATGGGGAAAATGTGTCTGGACAGTGCGAGTGCAATGGCTTGCCCGAATTACAATTAACAAGGTACATATATCTCACAAAATGATACTGTACACTTTAGGCACATGTGATGTAATCATCACTTCTCGCTGCTCCATTCAGAGTCTGGGGTCACTTCTGCTGTCGGTTTTCTGTACGACTAGCAAGAAGCAATCACCAGCGCTTGCTGTAGTAGTTTATGAATATACTATTTTCATATGTTGAGGTTGCCAGCCTCGTTTGACTTGTATAACCACGTAGCAAGTAACATGTCACATTCACTTTTGTAAAATATATGTTCACAACTTACCCCAAATTGGATATTCAATCTCCTGGCACAGTAAAATGGACACATCAACTTTGATTTGATGCTTCGGACACTTGGTTGGGGACATGTTAGTATTCCACTTACGACGGGTGCCCTGATTCCTTAAGTTTCCAGTCTTGGTATTTAAAATTACTTGTTCTCATTTAAGGTATAAAGACGCCCAAATACTTTGATCTATCACTTATAATTCTGGAATGCTAGTCCGATGTCTCTCTGGCTCCTGGGAGTTGCTAATTTGACGTTGCGATGCAGTCTGATTTGTGTCTCCGATTTCGCTAGATTATATTTCCATTTCTCAGTTCAAGTCCCAGATGGTACTTCCGACAAACTTTCCATTGAAAGCCAAAGTCTATTCCGGCTCTCAAATTAAACCATTGGTAAGCTCTTTAGAACTATGTGGGTCGGGGTGTTGAATCATTACTATCTCCCGCGTGTTTTAAAATATCAATTTAAAAATTTTAACTCATGAAGTCTTTCAAATATGGCAGTAATACTTCCGATTGTATTTATACAAACTCACAAACACATGGGTGTACTTATTTCCTAACTATTACCTTCCGCCCATATTGTCTCCTCTGACAGGTTATCCGTACTATTGTTACAGAAATGGTCCATCGGAAGTGATTACATATTATCACCTGTGTTGGCGTACACCTTCCAGGAGGATTTCTTAGACAGCCAATCTAGCTTGCTTTCCATCGATTGTGCGCTACCACCTTGTGTTAACAAGGATCGTCTCTACCACAGGTGGCTAGACGACTTAAGTGATAAAAGTATTATCCGCTGACCTGTCTAATTAGCCTTGTAATACTAAGATTTACCTGGTGAAACGTAAACAAGTCTATGGAGTGGTCAGAGCAGTAAATGTAGGGCATAAAATATGCCAAATAATAGGACGATGAGAGAGGAAAATGAAGAAATAAGTTAATAATGCAGGAGAGAACGAAATTGATGAAAAGGGCACAACTTATTTAGTCACAATATGAACAGAAGAAAGATGCTTATACTTCACGGAGCCTCACATGAATTTTAAGAAATCAAGCATTACAACTGATATCAAGCTGTCATGACCTTTTTATCTTCCCGTCCCGTCCCTTCTGTGAGGAAAAATAAATTTGTTCGTATTTGTGGGGCCCCCCAACTGAAATGATTCAGTAAAAATATTACTTAAATAGCTCTGGATGGTTATGTATTTAAATTAACTGAGTCATTCGGGCAGTTCACTCAGTAATGATTAAATCAACTATCAATTTGCATTTACAGATAACACATTTAACAATCACTGATAGTTAACAAAGTTAAAATAGGGTTTTCATGAAACAGTGAAGCACTGATGTTTTCATCACTGGCAGTGACTTTAAAGGGACTATCGTTGAAACAGGTTATTTTGCTGGGCCTGACATTATACTTAACTAGCTAGGTGTTGATGATGATTTGTGGATGGTCTTGGGTTCCGCCACTGTTGGTCCCAAGGGTGTTGTTGACTGTTCCATCAATCGTCAAAGTCCGTGGCAGTCGCACGTCCCTGGCGGTAATGCGGGGGGTAACAACTCCAAATGTCAAAGCAAGCGTCTTCAAGACCCGTCCGATGTAGACGTCTAGCGTAGACTACTGGCAATTTGAACTACAAATTTGTACCACAAACTGGTATCACAGACTAAGAGAAAACAAATGCCTCTTCTAAGTATAGCGTCTCCTGACTTGAGAATCAGGCGCCCTTCGCGTCCTTTCCATCACTTCATCTTCCTCAGAAAATTTACCTCCCTGAACATTAATGTTAAGCCCAGAGAGTCGGATGAAAGTGCGTTTGGACAGCGAAAAACGGCAATTGCATTATTTAAACATGTTTGAATATACACATAAACTTTAAAAAATGTTAATACATACTGAAGCACATTAAAAACGCACCAACTGTATAATCCAGGAAGAGAGTGTGAAATGTAAATATAAGTGTTTACAAGTTTACATATTTGGAATCTTTATTTATTTTCCTATGAATCCATGCTGGTCATTAATTTGTACATTTGATTGTTATGAAATTCATTGCATTCTGTGCAGGCAAGGGAGAAAACCAAAAATGCAACCAATTAAAAAAATTCATTCACACTATCCTCAGTATCTGGTATGTCCACCGTGTGCTTGCAAACAAGCTTGGCAGCGGCTCCGCATGGAACGCACAAGTCTCTGAAGGAAATTCCGGGGAATCAAGTCCCATTCACGTGTAAGAGCAGCTTCGAGCTGTTGCAGATTAGCTGGAGAACCTTGCCTGTAGACTCTGCGTCCAAGCTCGTCCGACAGATGTTCTATAGGGGACATGTCTGGTGATAGGGCAGGCCAATCAATCGTCACAATGTTCTGCTGCTGTAGATATTGCTGCGTAATGCATGCAGTGTGCGCACGTGCGTTATCCTGCTGGAGAAGCTGCAAGTCTGGATAATTTGTGAACGCAGGAGCAACCAATGCATCCAGAACCTCATCTCGATTTGTCACAGCATCACCATTTCCACGGAAGACGTGAAGAGGCAAGCGATGGTGAAAACTGAATCCTCCCCAAATGTGAATACTGCCACCTCCAAATCGGTTGTGCTGACGAACACAGCAATCTGCAAAGCGCTCTCCACACCGTCGCCAAATTCGCATACGTCCATCAGCAAAGGATATGTTGAATCTGCTCTCGTCTGTGAATAAGACAGCATTCCACTGCAGTCTAGTCCATCTGACATGTTGCTCTGCCCATTGCGGGCGCTGCTGACGATGTCTGTGAGTCAAGTTTGGCCCAACATAAGGTCGTCTTGCAGTAAGGCCTGTATCTCTGAGTCGTCGTATGACTGTCATTCGAGAGACTTGCCCACGTCTACCCATTATTGCTCTTGCTGTTCGACTTGCCAGGAGAGAACGATTCCTTAGGTGACTCAGCACAATATGACAATCTCGCGCAAGGGTATTAACTCGTGGTTGGCCACTCCGAAGTCTATCCCGGGCACTGCCAGTGGTTCCGTAACGTTCATTGAGACGTACAATAGTGCTGTGGTGGCAATTCATCCGGTCTCCAACATACCAATGGCTCGTTGGTGGTCGTTTTCAGATAGTCGTGGCATTTCAAGCACATGTACTGGGTGTTTTATCTCAACGGCCTTTTTATACCGAGTATACTGCCACAACGCGTACATATTTTCGAGGTCATAGCTGTTGGGAATCGTGTTGCACGTGTAACTTTCATTGTTTTCATGTATTCTGTACACAAACCCGTGGGTTGAATCATGCACTTTCCATTCCAGCAGCCATTCGCTCTCTACCTCATGACAAACACGGGGAAAATCCATTCCCACACTTTTTTTTTCAGCTTCTCGGCATCAGTATATATAATAGTGGTGCGTTTTTAATGTGCTTCAGTATATAATAAATATATACACCAGCGTGTCATCATCATCGACTCCCTGCTCCACATGGAGCCTGGGGCTACCCCTGCTTTTGGGTTCCTTGTGAGAAAATCCGCACGAAACAGTCCCCAGCTCTTGCAGTGGTGGCTCATGAATCCAATCATTTTAAATGCTGAGGTTGCCAGCCTCATATGAACCTGTACATCCACACGCAATGTACACGTGTTAAATGCAAAAATATAAAATGATAAAATGTACATACTACAACATATCCTGATTACCTGGAGTGAATTTACAGATTCCTTGCACAGAGAAAACTTCCGAATAGTGTCGAGCCAATGGTTTTAAGAGACCGTCTTATAGGTGGTCGGGGTATTACTTTAATTATAATCCCACTGTTATTCTGTGTGCAGGTTCCTAGGACTCGAAGTTTCCAGTACCGTACCATAGTCGAGTTTTCTGTCTGTCTAATATCAGAAGATCCTCTAATACTTTGTCCTGTCATTATGCTGGAATCCTGTTTCTATTCGTTATCCTGGTGTCTGAGATGTCTTCTTGGCGAGATGGAAATGCAGTGAAGTAATGTTGTAGATTATAAGGGACATTTTCGCCCTCACCTCCATGTGGTTTTGTTGGAAAAAAGCTTCAATCAGAAGTGTTTTTATTTTTTTAATTTTTAAATTAATTTTTTTTTATCGTGCGCCCTCTATTACTCGAGGCGAAATCTCCGGTTAATATGTCTAACATGAGACTGGTTTTACGTGAGTATCCCTTTTTTCCCTGTACAATAACAGGTGTCCTCTCGCCATTCAGGCAGATACTCGCCGATTTCGGAGGTACCCATTAGAGCTGGCTCGGCTCAGGAGCCGATCAGGTTATTCCAGTCCCTTGTCGACGACACTGCTTCAAATGTCTTCGCCAGATCTCGAATTATTCCAGTCCAAGTCCCGGTCGACGACAGTCTTCAAATATCCTCGCCAGGGCTCGAACCTGGATCACCCGATCGCTAGCGCAGTGTGGTGACCATTATACCAGCGCGGCTCCCTAGAAGTGGTTTATTTTAGCACTTCCATGGCAATTCAACAACGAATTAGGGTATGATATTGGTAGCCCCCCCCACCCCCCCCCCCTCTCGTCTGTAGAACATTCTGCATGACACAAGATATTTTCTTTACATGTCATTTATAAATTGATTTGCTTGTCTTTCTTGACCGTATAAGGTATCCGGTAGCGTGTATCGTCCGCAGACAGAAAGTCTGGGTTAACAATAGGAATGTCGCTCCGTGTAGATTCTTACTCCGTCTGGAGCTAGCAATAAGCGAAAAATCAATGTGGTAAGTTCGCTCTGTACAACAGAAGTCAATGTGGATTCAAAAACAAGTCAAGCACTCAGGTAAAACTAGGGAGTGACTAAAAGATGATACGAAAATCTTGAAGTGTGAAAGCGCAAACAACGTCAAGGTGCGGGTGAGAAAAAAAGAAAAGAAAGGACACATAAAACAGTTAAAAGGATGACACAGGAAAATGTAGCGATCGAAGATTGACCCGTCATATTGTTTTGAGAAAGCCTAAACTGGACACTTTAACTTTCTGCAAGGGTAGCTTAAGCCGCCAGACACACCGCATTAATAGAAAAGTAAAGGTTGAGAGATAATGAGAAGAAAATGGTTCGGTCACATAGAATAGAGATAGATAACAGGCATCGCGTATCTTTTTCTATGCCAGAATTACAGATATGGGACATGGTGAAGACCACAGGTAGAATGTATTAATAGAGTTACCAGAATATATACAAGAAGTGACAAAGCTGCATAGACTTAAAAAAGGCAGTTCTATAGCAGATACTGCCATAGGGAAGGGCAGTGTTAGAGACTTCACTGTATTACGGGGTTTGTTAACCTGTGGTCCACTGATCCCTTGTGGCCATGAATGGATTCTAGAGAGTCCGTGTACATAGCGTAAAATTAAAAATGTACAGTTTTTTTTTGGGTATATTTTTGTTCTAAGAAGGGGTCCATAACCGTCCTCAGACAACCAAGGGTGTTCTTAGCCTTCACCGGACAATCAAAGGAGTTGTGGGGCCCGATTCGGATCATTAGGTTATGGCCCCTGGACTTTTCATTACTTAAGATTATGTATCAGGAATATATACTATTACAATATATTAAAAATAAAACATTGTTTATACCGGTACATATTAGTTATATTTTGACCCACTCCAGTCTCCAAAAACAGTTTTAAAGCAGAACTATACTTATAGAAGAAATATGCCTTGCTGTCTCTTCCACAAATTCTTTAAAAATTGTGTCGAAGTAAAGTATTTTTGCTTTATCACATTATATTTGGGGGTCGGAGTGGCTGAGGTATCGCATCCGCATCGAATTATAAAGGTACCGGGTTCGATTCCCAGTAGAAGGAATATAATTTATGGAAATTTTGTTTAGAACCAGTTTTTTAAGATGGCGTAAAATAGGAGGTCCCGGCAGTTGGAAATCGTAAAGAGTCGGCCATACGGCCGATGTGCTGGCAAAATTTAAAAATGAGGAAATCTACTCACCACAGACATATTTATAGAATGTGTGATTCCTATATACACGCAGTGGGATTCTCGCCGGTGTTACGGAGTTCGTGCACTGTGCTGATATCCTCCTTGTGTGATCTAAGGGAGTTGATCGGAGCACTGATGGAGTTGTCCGTGTACAGTGAAGACAGTCCTTCAAATCAAACCAAACCAAACCACATTATATTGATAAATTTGTAAAGCAGTTAGGTCTATCTTAGAGCATATTTGACATTAGACAAGATTTGATCAATTTTAGTTTGAAAAATCTTCTTTCGTTTAACATGACAGTGACAAAGTATGCGATGAGGGAAACATTGGCAATCCAATATCTCTCTCATTTAAATAAATGAATTTCAAGATGATTTTTAACGGCTTTCCAAGATAAGAAAAAGGAAGAGTTGGCTTTAGTTCTTCCATTTCCTCAACCAATAGATGACCATCCAAATCTGCTAAATTTACATACATTAACAAGTTCGTTTTCCCGAATGGGTTTTACGTACGTCAGATTGTATTTCAAATTGGAGCCGCGCTAGCGTAGTGGTTACAACACCGCTCTGGCGACCGGGTGATACAGGATCAAACCCGGGCGACGGCATTTGAGGATTTTTCGTCGACCGGGATTTGGACTGGATTAACTCGAGACCTGGCGAGGACATTTGAAGTAGTGTCGTCGACCAGAGACTGGCGGCTCCTGAGCCGACCCAGCTGCAATGGGTACCTCTGAAATCGGCGAGTATTTGCCTGAATGGCGAGGGACACCTGTCTCTGTACAAGAAATAAAGGGATACTCACGTAAAATCAATGTCAGGTTAGACATAAAATAATAACCTGAGATTTCGCCTCGAGTATTAGCGGGCGAACGAAAAAAAAAAAAAAAAATGTCCAGCATATTTTTGTAATTCCTGCTGTGAATTTTTTGCTAAATAACAAAAATTCACCTTATTTGCAACCTGCATGTGTAAAGAACGCGATCTTTACTTTCAAGTGAAATTTAACATTCGGTAAATTATCATTTAGTTTGAATTTTCCACCGTTCTAATGACGGACTTACAGGAATAGATAGTGCGACAGAGATAAACGTTGTATTGTTTTGATGTACAAGTAATCTCAATTTTTTTCTGCCTGAAAACAAATGAACTGCGTATTCCCTACTCATGCCATTTAGCAGTGTAATGATTGTGTTATAGCCTCACCTGTATTGGTAGCAATTAATATTTCTCAACTGCAGCACCTTTCTTTATTCAAATATATTTTAATTCAACGCTATGTGATATGAATAAAATGAAACTGCAAAGGCCCACACATAGTTAAGATTGTAAATGTAAAGATATGCAAGCAGGGGGAAAGCTAGCAATATGATACTGTGTTCCATATTGAATTCGAAGTCAACGTTAATTGAAGAGTTGTTAAAGATTACATACCTCCAGCCAATGGTGGATAGAAGAAATAGTAAAGCCCGGCAACAAGCCCAAAAATTCAAGAGGCTGAACTACCCAATGTACCAGAGAATTTTAGGTCTTAGAAGGGGAGACTGAAGTGAATCAACTTTGTAGAAACAACCAAAACAAAGATGAGAGCAGACCCCATCGATGCAATATCAACAGCTAAGCCCATCTACACTGCACACAAGCTACCAGTTTGGAAACAACAGCGATTCCCTGAAATTATATAAAACATTCAGGAAAGATCAGCTAGAATGAATCAGAAAGTGTCCTAACCACAAAATGCATAGAGAAACATTATCCAAGTAACACCCGGATCCATGCATACACAAATGGATCAGCAAAAAATGCAACAGAAGATGGAGGTGGAGGAGTCTTTCTGAGATTTAGCAGTGGCACACAGAAAAAAGCTGTCAGTCGCAACAGGAGAATTCTCAAGGAACTTCAGAGCAGAGGCAGAGGCCTTAAAACTGCAGCAGATGTCCTAATGACAGATGAAAGCTCTGAGAGACACGTTGTGTCTTCACAGATGATTTGTCAGTTATAGCAGCGCTGAAAAGTCAGAATAATGCAGGCCTGGATGACCCGAGAGTAACACTTCACAAACTATGCCAGCAGTTCAAAAGATTTGTGATACAAAGGTTACCTTCTCATTGCAACAGCCCCGGAAATGAAGAGGCTGACTGCTTGGCAAAGGAAGGTGAAAAGCTACCCCAATTTGACATACCCATAACTTATGAAGAGGCCAAGAGTTTTATCGAGAGCAGATACAGGAGCACATGGGAAGCCCAGCATCCAGGTCACCAAACAAATGATGCAAATTACCAGCTAAGCACAATTGAACTAGTGGTAATCTTTACACTTCGCACAGGCCACAAAAGTTACAATAAAAATCTTTCAACCCCAAATTGGCTGTGTGTCCTTTCACGATTTACTTTCACAGCAAGGCGATGGCGCCATTTGGATGGCCCTCGGTTCGATTCCCGGTAAGCCTATCACTTATATTTCTTTTCTGTTCTCTGGTGTCATCCTTTATGTCCAACGAGTGCCTGTTACTTACCTATATTTATTTATTTACTTTTTTATATATTACTCATAGGACTCACGTTTCCTCCATTATTTATTCATTCAAGCCTAATTAATTAATTCATTACCCTTCTGCTCCCCAAGGAGTATAGGCCTTCAACAAATATACGCCAAGTCTTTTCATGTCTGTTTCCAGTTCTCTTCTGCATCTTCTTCTTGTTTGTTCTACCTCTGCTACCCCTTACCTTAGGGATTCTAAACGAAGAGTTGCCTGGTAAGTCAAACCTAATGTGATTGCTGAATTTCAGACTTCAGCCCTGGAGAAATATGAAGCACTTGGTATACGGGTTCCTGATTTAGAAGACAAAATTGATGGTCTGCTAGCTGAAAATGAAGCTCAATATAAAGCCCTTAGGTAAGTACTGATAGACACTATTATTATTATTATTTTGGTTTATTTTAGATTATTATTAATGAAGGGATCGTCGTCAGCTTCTTCAAGTATCACGTTAGCTGGAGTAGGTGTTCATGTCTCTCCACAACTTCTTTACCCGGTACTGTTCGTCAATTCTTCTCTTGACCTCTTTCCATGCCATAATGTTAAATTATCTAGTATATTCTCTCTCTCTCTTTCCCCCACTCTCTCTCACTGTTGTCATGTCACTTTTCTCTTCAGTCTTTCCTTTTGTCATAATATATTCCAGTTTTTCTCTTCTCAAAACATGTCAAGTGAACGTGGCTTGGTTTGGTTTTGGTTTGATCCAATGTTGCTAGCTCCAAAGTGGGCACACCTAGACATTATTTCATTTTCGCCTCATGCGGCCAAAAACAATTTTCATTTATCAAGAAGCATGAATAATATTGCAATAATAAATGTAGGTAATAATAATAACAATAAGTAAATATGAAACGATGTGAGTAATTATATTAATTGTAACTCCGGTGAGTGAGAAGAAAACAGGCAATAAATTAATTAAAATATCATAGTTTGATTTTAATATTTTCAGAAGTTTCACAAACAGTTACAAAAAATCCATGACAAAGCCGGGTACTTACAGCTAGTATAAAAGGCAAAAGTAGTCTAATAGCACCTCACTTAATATAACTCCCAGGCCTAAGGGTCTTTTGTGTTTGGACAAGCGCCCTATAGTCCGTTCGGAAATTCGTGCCCACAGAAAGTGTCAATTTTCTCCAAAACTGTTTGTTGTATGGACATGAATTTTTGCATGCAGTCTTAGATTTTCCATGCAGTTATTAATATATTTTTTGCCCTTACAAAACTCATGTCATGTTCGAATTTTCTTCTTTACGTTATATGTGGTGGGTTTAGATGTTATGAATGTTGGTGTTGTATGTAAGTTGTAACTGAGTGAGGTCCAGCTGTGCAGGCCTCTGAGTCTAACAATTGATGGGGTGTGTTTTCAGGGAACTTTTCTGCTACCACCTTACGATCTCACTCAGAAGTATATTTTGCACTAGAATAAATGATGACTACGTCTAAATGTCTAGGGTAATGTACGTGTGGTGTGATGGTAACCCAATACACAAACACACACACAAATATTAAATTCTATGATCAACTCAACTAACTCAGTGTTTTAAATTTGGTATTTAACAAATCTTTTTACAATTTATTTTTTCCTGAACCTAATATTATTTTGGTCAGAACTAGCAAAATCAAAAGAAATCAATATATATATATATATATATATATATATATATATATATATATATATATATATATATATATATATATATATATATATATATATATATATATATATATATATATATATATATATATATATATATATATATATATATATATATATATATATATATATATATATATAGGCAAAATCAAATAACTAAAAAGGACAATCTGTCCAAGAGCATAATATGAAATATAATAATGGTGGTGTTAAATATCTAACTACTTATTACTGGTACTAGATGGCTGGTTGGGGTGTTTACATCATTCCCATGTCCTTACTCACAAATCTTCTGTTCATTTTATTGGGTGGAAATGGTGTTTTATTAAATAAATTAGTTTAAAATATATTATGTTGTTGAATTGTCGCGTGCCAGATGATATTCACTTATCTGGCACGTGTAGTTGAAATACAGTTGTCTTTCCGGCCAACGGCCACTGTCACACTTGTCCTGAGGTAATATGGTAGAGAGCTTGTACCAATATTACTCCTCCAGTGGTAGAGAGCTTGTACCACTAGAGAAACTTCCACAATCATACAAATTCTTTTCTCAGGAAAACTGGCACTTGGCTAGTGCCAGTAAGAAACCCTGCAATATGAAATTTATGTTTCCTTCTTTACATAATATTTATGCTACCATTTCCACAAACAACACATTCAAAATAAAAGAACATGGTCAGATCTCTCTGACCAACCCAGCTGATCCTCATAGATTGATGTTACAGTTTGTACCAGTTTTCTTTTCCTCTCCCCTAATGGCTGCAACACCTCTGCCATTATCATTGATCTTTTTCCATACAGTATGATAGGTGATATGATCCTTGATGACAACCTATATAATATTTGGTTCTACCTCTCTGGTAGTTGGTTATATGATGAATCAACCTCTAGGCCCTGCCTAAGTCTGCTAGGGACCTATGTACTTACAGTCGTACAATATTTTTCATATGGCAGTATCTCACACTCAAATTTTTAAATAAAATATTAATAAGTTCGTTCTTACCACAAATTCAATGAAATACACACAGGTACACTGATTTTGGCACAAATTTAGCTGTGCCGCTGCCAGACTATGACGGCTTTTCCTTTATTTATGTCTTTATTATATGATGAAGCAAGTTAAACTTCTGGTCTATCAATCGACCTGTTTAAGGGAATTATTTTATACAAATGGCGTTCAGCCTTCTAACTTTTTCCTCAATATCCCCTACACTGGCCAATGGAAATCGGCGTCTACTAAATTTTGAATTCAAAGTTAAAAAAAAAAACAAAACTCCAAACAACTAGGTGTTCCGCTGTCGGTTGGTCCGTCCGATCTTGGCATTACATCTAAAAATAGGCTTGATTTTTGGGCTAACAAATATTCAATTTCACCTCTCACTTACTCCTAGATTTCCCCTCTTGGCTTTGTCTTACCCTCTTATGCCTCTTTTTTTCAAAATTGCATCCCCAAATGTTACCGCTAAGATAAGCAAGGACGATAGTCCGTTCGTCAGTCTGTTCTAACATATATAGTATTATTGCAATATCTTGGGTATTAATTGGACGATTTTGTAAATTAAAACATATTATTGATCAGGAGATCATATGCCATTTATATATCTAAGTTTTATGGCCCTAAGTATTCTATTTCGTATTTCCATATTTTTTTCCATGTTAGTCGTCAGTATTATTTGAATCTAGAAATCCACCATCTTTTTCCCCCTCTCGCTATCATTTTTTCAAACTAAACGACAATGTCTGTGTGACGTCAGAAAATACGCTACCATACCAAAAAAAAATGAGGGCTGTGTGTGTGTTTATATATATCCACTGCGTGACTATAGGACGAGGCATGTATGTTGGCTTTGCGTCGTATTTTCAAATCTGCCAAAAGCCATCTCGCGCGTTCATTTCAATTTTTGATTCCAAACAACGCGTGCTGCTAGTAGCATTCTTCTGTCTCTCCTTTCCCCTCCTCCGTTTCTTGTCTCTCATTCCGTCTTAGAACAAATACGTCTTGACATTGTAAAAATGTTATATTTATTCTCCTACAGTAAGGCCTATTGAAAGCGATAGGTTTGCAGGCGGGGCGAAGAAGCTAATCGCAACCCAATATTTTATGTCTACCTTATTTTAACTTTATATTCTATGTTTTATCTAATTTATCGATTGTATTGAGGATATCACTACATTATATAAAAAAAACTTACCGTTGTCTGGGTTAATTTTTCTTAGTTTTACAGGAAAGTTACAAGATCCGTTCAAAAATATTTTTTTTTGTTTCAATTAGTGTAGTGACTACATGTCCGCACGAGTGCGCACCTATTGTACACAGTCGCGAGTAACTAATTCAAAAAAAAAAAAATTTTTGAACGGATCTTGTAACTTTCCTGTAAAACTACTAAAAATTAACCCAGACAACAGTAAGAGTTTTTTTATATAACGTAAAGAAGAAAATTCGAACATGACATGAGTTTTGTAAGGGCAAAAAATATATTAATAACTGCATGGAAAATCTAAGACTGCATGCAAAAAATTCATGTCCATACAACAAACAGTTTTGGAGAAAATTGATGCTTTCTGTGGGCACGAATTTCCGAACGGACTATAATATAACCGACTAGGTTGAACGGGACGCGCCTCGCCAAAACGAGGCAAACGTTTTACATTTTTTAAAAAATAGCACTTCACTATACTGTGTCTCAGCTTTACGAGGCTTGGGGGCATGTTTCCTTCCTTGCTGCTTTTGCCTTCCCTAACTCTAGAGTGAAGTCAAGTACTCATTTAAGCGGCAATGAGAAAACTGACAGACTAGCTTTGAGAACACCCATAGTGGGGACATTGGATAGGGACAAGGGAGAAATACTAAAGACACTGATCGTCTGCTAGAGTAAGACACTGCAGTCGATGAATCAACAGGCTATTATTGCTGGAATATGGTGTCAAACGTAAGATATATGAGAGACATATGATGAATATATGAGATGATGCATCCGTCGTGTATACAACTGTCGTAAATTTTTAAAGATAGGTCTAAAATATTTATGGTCCGGTCTGAGCAGAGGTGATATTGGTAATTATGTGAGATTAAAGGTGTAAGAAGTCACTTCGATTACGGAAACAACAGCAAATGGATTGATTTGCCGTTGCCCTAAAGACGCCAATAGGCGTGATGGGAAACAATGGCAAAGAAAACCTATCTGCTGTTGCCCTAAGACGCCATTAGGCGTAATGGCCACTGACTGCTTTGACGGTCGGTGGCTAAGGACGGAAGAAGAAGAAGAAAGGTGTAAGAAATAGATTTTCACGAGGTGATAGTGTAAGAGGAAGTTCAGTCTCAGGAGTGAGTAGTTTCTCTAATCCAGCCTATCTATTACGACTATGTTTTAATCAGACGAACTTTCTCTCCTTATATAAATATAAGTTTCACTGCACCCACATACACACACAATTATGTGACGAATACGCACAGACGTGAAAAATTATGGATAATAGATATGGGTAGGGGTTTGACCAACACATTAAATTAAGTTTTGTTTAGTTTATTATCAATTAAACTTTACACCATCGAACATATATATCAATAAATCATATTACAGACATGGGAAAATAACCCCATAAAAAATGCCCTCCCCTCTGGTGAAGAAAGAAATATCCCTAAAAGAAGTTAATAAACCCAAAGGTCAAAAGTTATCATTAGGGTATGGAATATTCAGTAAAGAAAAGAACAAGTTCCTAGTTAAGCTATCCCGTAACTATTCAGTTCAGTGAGATAAAAAAAATGAAGTTAGTATAATGATTGTAACAAAGGAAAACATTTTTTTTTTCTCTCTCTCTCTGTTTTTCACTCTGTCATTCTGAGGCCACAAACATACTTGCTTACCCAGTACTTGGCGTAGGTGTCTCTTGGAAAATAAAACCACTACCAATAGTATGACTATCGTGTCAGGTTGATTGCCAAATCTGGCCCCAGACTAGCCTTGGTACTTAATAATAATGTCAAGGTAATCGCCAAAATTGGTGCGTTAATTGTTTTCCTAGATGAGTCCTGTACCACCTCATATAGTGGTTGAAGTAAGGCGTATCCGGGACTGTCACAGTTATAGAAAGAAAAGTGTTCCTGTACTGTCTAACCTCTGGTTTTTGAGACAACTGTTACGTGATGCACACTGGTAATGATAATCTTATCGGCTTTT
This sequence comes from Oreohelix idahoensis, assembly GCA_024509875.1. Classification (NCBI taxonomy): domain Eukaryota; kingdom Metazoa; phylum Mollusca; class Gastropoda; order Stylommatophora; family Oreohelicidae; genus Oreohelix; species Oreohelix idahoensis. The sequence continues at coordinate 593,379 of JAMPIV010019064.1, read as the reverse complement.
CTCTGAGTTAAGTGCCGGTTATGAAAAAAAAAACAGTGAATTCCCGTGGGTATACTTGTTGCTGAGTTATTTGCCGGTTGAAGATCATGTGCTGAGTATAGTTATTTTAATGATTTCTTGTTGATCGTGCTTGTTTTATCATTACGCGAATTAGGGTGAAGCGTTCATACAACTCAGTAGCATGATATGAAGAAGTAACATGTAATACTTGAACTCAGCAACATTAATGAAGTAATTAATGCCTTCCGGTTGAGTCCGTAATATTTAATCACATGTACACACAGGATGATCATTTCAAATATGAGCAGAACATAAGTCCGTATAAGTCATGCATAAATTAATCAATAACGTAGACTGCTGGTTTACGTGTCAATGTCCGTTTAAGGATACAATGCAGTATTGTCGTCAGAACATCACAGCTATATGCACGCGCAGATAGACATGGCTACCTGCCGACAGTGAGACTGCGAGTCTGAATATTTCATACGAATTGGACGATTATTCTCCTCCTTCTGAGGATTCTAGTTAAACACTAACCTCCGTAAGTTTCCTCTCATATAGAGTTCTAGGACTGACCCTGGTCCATCATAAATGCACATATAAATGGCTATATCATGCCATTGAAATGGAAGGTTAGAAAACGCAGCTATTCAGCTTGGCGGTCAAGTAACAAAGGGTAGCGTCTCCTAGTTACCGACTGTGATCCAAACAACGCTAGACACGTCATAATCGATCGTGTATGGAGCGTTCAATAATTGAAACATCTATCGCAATATATTAAATGTCTTAACCTTTACAATTGCACGTCTGCTAACCTTTAGCAGACGGCGTTAATAACATATACCGTAACAATTCCCTGTACACCGGGGAAAAAAAATCGATAGATTTTTTTTCAAGATCTATCCGACTTAACAATTTTTCAAAAAAATTTAACACCATTGTGACATATGGCCGACGATGTTCTGAGTAGAACCGTGTCGCGGTCATGTCAACTAACTATTTGTCATAGTCATCTAACATTAATCATATTATATATCAATATTATGCATATTATTATATCAACTAAATAAAATGTGTAATGTCAATAGTGAATGATAGAATTAAATTAAAGTAAGGTCTGTCGTATTAGTATGTCATATAGGAATTAATTTGACTAATTAAAATTAAATTAATTAATTAAACTAAGAGTTAAATTATTAAGATTCTAATGTAACACGATGTTATGAGAGAAGAAAAGACAAAATAAGTGAGAAGAAATAGAAAGAAATTCGAATATAAGTTTAACTTAATTGTGTGTGTTAAGTGTTAGTGAATAATAACTATCTAATTTAACTAACTAAATAACGTATAGGTACATTAAAAAAAATATTAATCCAATACTTGTGTGAGATTTATTTTCTCTTTTCATAATTTCTTTTTATATTTCGTTCTCTTTTTTTGTTTTTTTCATTTCATTTTTTTCTCACATTTCATTTTATTGATATTAATTCAATTAAGAAGTTAAGTTAACTAATTAATTAGTATAGGATATGATGATCCATCCGTAGTCCTGATCCTGATGAATTCTTTTAGACAAAGTGTTGAAACGTTTCCGTCGGACAGAAATGTCAATTATCCTAGGATCCAAGAATTAAGTGCACATAGGATAATAAGTTCGACTTGTCGTCAGATATTGTTCCATGATTGTTCAACGAATATTCATATATTGTGTATGGACGTTAGACGAAGTTTCAATGTCAATATGTATACCTTGATTGTCTTTAGTTCAATTCTGTGATGCATATAGTGTTTATAATTATTAACTTGAAGTCAAGGTTAGTTCCCTTATAGTTGATACTCCGTTCTATCCAATGTAGTGATGATTGACGTATTTTAGGAATGTCAATGTTGATTATTCGTCGTCAATAGGATTACGTGACAACGCATCCGCCACAATGTTTTCAGTGCCAGGAATATGTTCAATGGAGAATTCAAATGGCTGCAGGATGATCGCGTATCTGGCGAGTTTTGGACTTTTGTGGTTTGATCTACGCAAAGATGCTACAGCACGCTGGTCAGTTTGAATGGTGAATGGAGCACCAAGCAAGAACTTTTCCAGTTTTGTGATTGCCCATATAACTGACAAAAGTTCCTTGTCCACTGTGGAATACTTTGTTTCTGCCGGCTTTAGCTTTCTTGAAATATATAATGTAGGATGTAGAACGCCATCATGGTTCTGGAGCAGGCATGCACCGATGCCGTAGTTACTAGCATCTGTTCGTAAGAAAAATCTTTTGGAAGCATCGGGAAGTCTTAAAATTGGTTCATGCGAAAACAAATTTATAATTTTGTTGAAAGTTTCATTGCATATACCAGTCCATGTCACCTTCACCGGCATGTCTTTTTTTAACAATGAAGACAATACAGCCGTGATGGATGACAAGTTTGGTATGAATCTACTGTAATATTGAACAAGTCCTAACAAACTCCTGACCTGTTTCTTCGTCTGAGGAACTGCTATGTTTAGAATTTTGGAGACTGTACTAGGTAACGTTCGGATATATCCCGATCCAATGATATGTCCCAAAAAGGTTATCTCATTACACGCGATCTGAACCTTTGTAGGTTTAGCAGTTAGATGATAATTCCTTAGAGTGTCGAAAACATATCTAAGTCCCGAAACATGTTCCTCAAACGACGAACTAAACAAGCATATGTCGTCAATATATGTAATAACGTCTGGTCTACCTGATAAAATTTGTCGCATCAGGCGAATGAAGGTAGCTGGCGCATTAACAAGCCCAAAAGGCATCACATTCCACTGGTATAGACCTTGTGGAGTGGAAAATGCGGTGTAGTACTTAGCCTTTTCGGTCAGTGGTATCTGCCAATAACCTTTAGTTAAGTCTATCTTACTAAATATAGTTGCGTTGGATAGACGTGGCAGTAAGTCGTCGATAAGTGGATGTGGTTCGCTGTCAACTATAGTCTTAGCATTTAATTTTCTATAGTCAACACATAGTCTGATGTTATTGTCCTTCTTCCGGACAATCACTAATGGAGAAGAGAATGGCGAATTACTAGTCTCAATGATTCCCAGAGACAACATCTGTTCAAGTTCCTTAGTAGTTTTAGCAAGGAAATGTAAAGGAACCGAATAGGGATGTACACGAATAGGTGTATCGTCATTGAGAGTAATGTCATGACTGATAGCCGATGTGCGACCCGGGACGTCGGTCAACACATCTGGATAAGATTGTAAGAGATTAGCAATCTGTAGACGCTGTTGCGGTGTAACCGTTGAAGAGATGGTTACATCCCGCCAAGATTCAGTAGGTTGAACTACTGGTACCGGTAACGGTAACTGTACCTCAGGAAAAGAAGATTCTTCTTCCTGGATGACGGATAAGTTGGAATAATAACAAGTAGATACTGTGTTGTCATCTAGTTCATGAAAAATTGACTGTAAGTGTTCAGGACGTGTATGAAATTGCTTGAGCATGTTAATATGAAATATCTTTTTGTGTCCCTTGATATCTAAGACGTAATCAACGTCGGAAATTTTATCAATGACTTTGTAAGGACCATTCCAAGATATCAATAATTTATTGTTATTGTGAGGAAGTAACACATAAGCCTCATCGCCTGGGAATAATTGGCGTAATCGTCGAGACCTATTTTGTAGAGACGAGCCTTAGCTTTTGCAGCTTCAGAAGAAGCTGTTGCCAACTGGCAAGACTCAATAATGTTCTTCCGAAGATTAATCACATACTCGTAATATGACTGAGTGTCCTGAGTCATCTCCGCGTCAATTAATAAGTCTTTTATTAGTCCCACAGGACCTCTTGGGGGAGCACCAAAAACTAATTCAAAGGGAGAGAAGCCAGTTTGTTCATGCGGTACCTCCCGATAAGCAAATAGAACAGCTGGGAGTGCTCTGTCCCAGTCATGAGGGTGCTTAACAGTAACCTTATGTAGTAGTTGTTTAAGTGTACGGTTAAGTCTTTCAACTGCACCATTACTCATAGGATGATAAATACTACTTAAATTCCTATCAATGTTCCAAGTTTTCATGACTTCCTTCATGGTGTCAGATATGAACTATGACCCATGGTCTGATAAAAGTTTTCTAGGAAACCCTATTCTAGAAAAGATGAGATGTAGTGCATCAGCTACATCTGTGGTAGTGGTGGTCTTTAATGGGATAGCTTCTGGCCATCGTGTGCACAAATCAATGCACGTAAGGACGAATCTATGTCCTCTGGCCGATGGTAGCAATGGACCAATAATATCTATGGCCATCTTGTCAAACGGTCTTACTGAGATATCGCAAGCCTGAATAGGCGCCGTGTGAAAAGCTCCACGTGCTTTCACTTCTTGGCATGTAGTACAGGAACGTACATACTGCGAAATATCTCTTGACACTCCTGGCCAAAAGAATGAAGACAGTACTCGAGATCGTGTTCGAGTATATCCCATATGTCCAGCACACTGTGAGTCATGCGCATGTTGAAGAATGTACCTTCTAAAAGTATACGGGACCATAACTTGTTGTTTCATTTGTGATTTGTCATTAAAACATCTAATCAATAGGTCATTTTTAATAACAAACCAATGTTTGTTATTATTACCTGAGGATAGATTGTCAACTTTATCAACCAGCTTAAAAATTTTTTTTAAAGATTTATCCTCTTTTTGTTTGGTTGCAAATGTTTCCCTGTCAATAGGTGAATTGACTACAAATTCCTCTTGGTTGTCTGCATCCATTTTATTATCACCAACTTTCTCCATGAGTTGAGTCTGCGCTCTAGTCGTCACGGCGTTTCCAGTGCATAGGTTATGTTTCTCCCATTCTATGATCTCATCTGGAGTACAATCTTTACTGCCGTGTATAAGACCAACCATCAGATCAGCAATAGGCTTTTTTAGCATACATACTTTTACATTCCCTGTGAAAAAGGGTGTTCTAATATGAACAATAGCTGTGGGGTAAAACTCAATAGTTCCACCAAATGTCATGCAGCGGACGTATTCTCCTGTCGCACAGCTAGGATGTACCAGCGACTGACGTACACCAATCGTCGTGGATCCTGAATCTCTCAGCACTGAGACGACGGATCCATTAACGATTCCCCTGTTAAAAATTAGTAAGCCTGTTCCATCGTTGACTGCAAGACCTACCTCTGGTGTAATATGTCCGCAGTTAAGCACTGTTTCTTTCGCCTTCTGAAAAATAAGATTGCATTGTTGGCAACTATTTGCCACATTATAATTAATAGCAAAACATGCAGCAGAAGACTGTGTTGTATTATTGTCAAGTGGGACCTGAGCTATAGGGGTAGTATTATTTGTAACTGCCGCCCCTGTATTATGGTTGTAATGAGATGATCCCCGAGAATGAGATCGATTCCGAGTATAATTGTTAGAATTATCTCGTCGTCCTCTATAGTAACTATTATCTCGATGTCTCGAGCCATGATATTACCATTCCAGTTATTGTTATTTTTCGGGGTATGTGATCGATTATAATTAGTGTTATGTTGACTATTGTGGTAGTTTGTTTGAGGTGAATAATTTCTATCTCGTGATCTACCTCTGTTGAACTCATTTTATTGTTGAAATCATTATTATGTCCCTTCTGAAAGTTAACATTGTGATTTCTTTGGAACCTACTTCTGTCTACACTGTGATGTCTTTGTTTGTTATTATGATTGTAGGCCATATTAGACGCCACAGGTAGAGGTTCTCTTAATGAGGAGTTAGAAATGGTTGCATTCGGATGTGCCGAACAGTAGTTTAAAGAAATTTTTTCCAACTCGTCAATAGTACCTGGTTTACGCTCCTGCAAATATGCAAAGAATGGCTGGCTAACCGAAGATAATACCTTATCCCGTAGTAGCAAATCAACTAATTTGTCGTACGATTTGTTGACTTCTGCCAGTTCAACCCATCTATTAAATGTATTGCGTATGTTCGCAATGAATCCTGCAAAATCTTTTGGAGATTCAGGTAAAATTCCCTTAAATTTCAACCTACAGTGTTCCTCGTCCAGGTGAAACCTTCGTAAAAGCAAGGACTTAATAGCACCGTAGTTATTTGCTATTGATGGGTCAGCATTTTGAGAAGCCGTCAATGGTTCTCCAACCAAGAATTCATTTAACTTGAGTACCCATGACTCTTCAGGCAAATGATTTGTTTTGCAAGTCTGTTCAAAACGTGACAGGAATGATGAAAGGTCGTCCTCGTTTAAGTTGAAAGTGGGTAATTTAAAGTTGTAGAAATGTTTAGTTTGGCTGGATGACGATCCATTTTGTGCGTTATTATTCTGGTTTGCATCAGCACTTTGTGCTTGTAATCTTGCTGTCTCCAATTTAATACGCGCCAATTCCATTTCTTGTTGTAAAATAATTTCCTCTCGTTTCAATTTATTCTCTTCTTCCTGTTGAGCAATTTCTCTTAATCTATTTTCCTTGGCAATTTGCTTCATCTCACGTTCTGCTTCCTTTCTTTCACGTTCCTCCTCCTCTTTCTTTAATGCAGCCTTTTTCTCTGCTTCTTTTCTTTCACGTTCCTCCATTTCTGCTTTATGTTTTTCCAGTTCTGCCTCAGCAAACTGACGAAGTTCTTGAGATTTATAACCATATTCCTTACCAATTTTAACGAAATGGTCTATAGTAAGCATTTTGACTTTTATCTGGTAAGTAATTATTGATAATTACTGATTAAAATAGTCAATAGTAGCTTCAGAGTAATTATTATACTTACTCAACTTAGGAATATTCAATATAAATAATCACAATAGTACTGAACTCTTATGTCTAAGTTCAACTAATAGACAATATTTTGTAACAATATTGTATCTAAGTACTAACTATATCATAAATAGTTATGATATCTGTTAACTATAATGTAATTACATCACACAATTAATCTCAATATCCAATAATGTTGGGTATGATTCCTAGTAATTATATTGTTCAATGTACTAAGTCACTCTCTTAGTACCAGAAAAGTATATTAAATAATATACAATGGGTCTGTCACCTCAAAGGTAGACTATAAGATTATTTTATTTGGTCATTATATATATTATATTATTATTATTATGATGCCCTAGGCATCTCTTATAAATTGTAGTGCTAATTTCTTGGACTATCACTGCATAATTATGCAATGTCCCATATTAACCTTAAATGTCAGAAAAAATTAATTAAATTAAATTACAAGTGTATTATTGAATATAATATCATATTATTAATGTAGTATTTAATATATATCATGAGTACAAACAAAACAATGATGCAACTAAAGGGTACAAACAATGTCAAGACGCAAACAAGACATTTTCACAATTAAAAATGAATTTATGAACTAAATAAAACAAGCGGAAGTGTCACACGGAAAACGAAGGGTCAAAGATTGACCCGAGGTCAACTGAATATGCAAAGTACACAAAAAAAAATGACTGCAAAACATGATGACATCACAGGACTCATAACGGACGAACATTTAACAATCATCAAATAAATGATAGTAAGAGTAGACTGGACGAAATAGTTAACGAACATGATACAAAACTGAATAAAAATGTGAACTTAGTACAAATAAAATACACCAGTTATCTACGGAACGGTACAGCTAACACAAACGTCAAACGATAGCAGATCTTCGTCCGACCCTAGACCAATACAATCTCCTCCAGGATGTTCATCGGTTTCACCGTCGCATGAGGCTGAAGCTCCATTTTAGAGAGGAAGACAGCACTCCGCAGTCTCAGGCTGAATCCGACATCTTTGCACGCTTTTCTGACTCTACTAAACCTCCCTTTACACCTAAACCTGGAGCCTCTCATGCCCTGGACCTGTATATCAAGAACACCATCCATGACATTCAGCAGCTCCGCCCTCGTAGATTGCATTATTCCAATCTCACTTCGGCAGAGTCTAGTGCTCTCTCCCTTCTTCGCCGTAGAGACGACATTGTCATCAAACCGGCTGACAAGGGAGGAGCCATTGTCGTCTGGCAGAAAGACTTGTACCTAAGTGAAGGTAAAAACCAGTTGACCAATGGCTCTTTTTTACAGGTCTAGGACCAGCGATGCGACTGTCTCTAACAATCGCATTGTACACAACACCATTAAACAGCTTATCAATAGTAATGATCTTCCTCCCGGGGCATCTCGTCTTAGGATTCATGACAGCTCTTTGGGCAAGCCTGTATTCTACATGCTCCCCAAAATTCACAAGATCGAAAACCCTGGAAGACCTATTGTCTCAGCCTGTTCTTGTCCTACTGAACACATTTCTGACTTCCTCGACAGCATTTTCCAGCCTATCGTTGAGAGTCTTCCCTCCTTCATCAAAGACACCAATCACGCTCTTACTACTTTCTCCTCTATCCGACTCCCAGCAGACCGCTCCTACCGTCTTTTCTTGCTAGACGTCTGCTCTCTGTATACCTCTATTCCCCACTCTGATGGTCTCCGAGCTCTTCGGTTTTTTCTGGATCAGCGCACTTGCCCTTCTATATCCACTGACACCCTTCTCCGTCTTGCTGAACTGGTCCTTAACCTGAATTCCTTTGAATTCAATGGTCAATTTTTTGACCAAATTAGTGGTGTTGCCATGGGAACGAAGATGGGTCCCAGTTATGCCTGTCTATTCATGGGCCACTTGGAGCATCAGATATGGCAACAATACTCCGGTCCTTTCCCTGGGTTTTACCGCAGATATATCGATGATGGCATAGGTCTCACAGATATGTCTGAGACTGATTTACACCGCTTCATCGACTTTGTGAACCACTTTCACCCCACCATTAAGTTCACCTCCCTCGTCTCCACAGTTTCTGTCAACTTCCTTGACATTACTATTTCTATCACGCCCTCCGGCCTTAATACCTCAGTATACTACAAGCCGACAGATGCCCACAGCTACCTCCTGTATACCTCTTCTCATCCTCGGGCCTGTCGTGACTCCCTTCCTTTTTCACAACTTCTCCGCCTCCGCCGTTTATGCCAAGACGACGATGACTTCTACTTACGAGCAAATGAGATGTTGGATTTCTTCCGTAACAGACTTTATCCAGAACATGTTCTCACCTCTGCTCTCCAACGTGTGCTCCCCATCTCTCGTCAGGAGGCCCTCATACCTCACCATAAATCCACTTCGGATAGAGTCAAATTAATCTTGACCCATCACCCTCATAGTACTACTGTCAAACAGATCCTTTTCCGCCACCTCCCTATCCTCCAAGCAGAGCCTGTGACCCAAGAAGTATTCAGTGAAGCACCTTTGGTGGCATATAGACGTGACAAGAACTTGAAGGATCTTCTTGTTCACAGCCGTCTCCCAAAGGAGAATGCCACCCACTTTGGCACACTACCCTGTGGTCGGACAAGATGCAACACGTGCAAGTATGTCACCTCAACCCAGAAGGTGTCCTTTCCTAAGGCTACGTACACCATCACTAGTAGCTTCACGTGTGAATCGCGCAATGTCATTTATACGATCATATGTAAACGTTGCTGCAAAACCTATATTGGCCAAACAGGCAAACGACTTGGGGACAGATTCAGCCAGCACTTAAATGACATCGCTCAGCAAAAGTCCACACCAGTTGCCATACACTTCAATGGTCCTGACCACCATGGTCCCATCGACATCCAGGTCACAGCGATCCGATCCTGCTCCTCTGACACTGCCAGCCGAGAACAGCTTGAGAACCGTCTTATACACCGCATGGGTGTCTAAAACCAGCCGGTCTCAACACTTTTCACACCTTTGTCTGAGGTCACCCTTTCCTCTCTTGCTCTATTTGACTCTTTCCACTCTTATCCTATTCTCCTATTTGTATGCCATATACATTTTTTAATTTCATATTTATTTATCTCCCACTCATTCTGTCCTCTTCTATTTCCAGTCCCCACTTTTATCCCGTTTGGTAGTTTATTGTCCGGTTTCGTTTTTTAGTTTTTCAGTATGTATTGTGTACACCCGGCGGCGGAAGTCGCTTTCTGTTCAGCCACGCGCTCTTCAACAGACAGCGAATTTCGGTTCTTGCCTTCAGGGAAGTACCCAGTTTTTATTTTATTATTTTATTAAGTTTTTTATGTGTCCTATCTAGACTTCACTTTCTTTCCTTTCCTGACGAAGGCCTTGTGGCCGTAACGTAGACTATTTTCTTTGTCTTTTGTCCTCGTAAGACGAATCACCTTTTTTCAATTTTTTTTCAAACCCACCCAGATCTGGACAGGCAGTCCACCGGCAAACCTCAATGGGGCTTCCAAAAGTGCAATCGTTTAACTGCCCTAAGACCGACTGAAATCTAGGTGGTCAGCTGTTCGCGACATTCCCCAGAGATTTCAGTTCCCTCCAACCGGCCCGCTAATTAACAACACATTAAAACAACCAAAAAAATACATGAAACACATTCAGAAAAGACAAGCCTATGCAGGCAAAAGGCATGGACTCAGTATTACTGTTTGCAATGACGACAGTATTAAAACAACTAGACTTATCTTTTCCGTTGCTTAGATCAGTGCTAGAGGTCGTCAACAGCTAGGCTAATGCCCCTGACTGTCTGCTCCTGTAGTCCATATCGTGTGTTTGCTTCAATGGCTCATGTTTCCCCTGGTTAGACTTAGAAAACGGCTTTGGTTTCTCCGACAGTTCACCTACACGACCTTCGGTGACGTCACGTTGTTAGGCATTAGAATGAGTACAACGTCATCTTCGACTGGATCATGTGATCGAAACTTGATCGTAAATATTATGGTTAACATGTGCGTAAGGAACAGAAGTTTGTTTCTTTTTTCTGTCGTTCCCCACACTGGCCACCACTTTGTTGCTGAGTTATTTGCCGGTTGAAGATCATGTGCTGAGTATAGTTATTTTAATGATTTCTTGTTGATCGTGCTTGTTTTATCATTACGCGAATTAGGGTGAAGCGTTCATACAACTCAGTAGCATGATATGAAGAAGTAACATGTAATACTTGAACTCAGCAACATTAATGAAGTAATTAATGCCTTCGGTTGAGTCCGTAATATTTAATCACATGTACACACAGGATGATCATTTCAAATATGAGCAGAACATAAGTCCGTATAAGTCATGCATAAATTAATCAATAACGTAGACTGCTGGTTTACGTGTCAATGTCCGTTTAAGGATACAATGCAGTATTGTCGTCAGAACATCACAGCTATATGCACGCGCAGATAGACATGGCTACCTGCCGACAGTGAGACTGCGAGTCTGAATATTTCATACGAATTGGACGATTATTCTCCTCCTTCTGAGGATTCTAGTTAAACACTAACCTCCGTAAGTTTCCTCTCATATAGAGTTCTAGGACTGACCCTGGTCCATCATAAATGCACATATAAATGGCTATATCATGCCATTGAATTGGAAGGTTAGAAAACGCAGCTATTCAGCTTGGCGGTCAAGTAACAAAGGGTAGCGTCTCCTAGTTACCGACTGTGACCCAAACAACGCTAGACACGTCATAATCGATCGTGTATGGAGCGTTCAATAATTGAAACATCTATCGCAATATATTAAATGTCCTAACCTTTACAATTGCACGTCTGCTAACCTTTAGCAGACGGCGTTAATAACATATACCGTAACAATACTCCAATTAAGAAAATCGTCTGTCATAGGTCGAGTAAAATGTTATTTATTTTGCCACAGCTGGCTGATAAAATTGGATAGAAAAAATCTGGTATTGTACCAGTCCAGGTTAATTTTATTATTATTGTTTATAGTTTGGCCTCTCTCATGAATGAAGAAAGTGGTCCGCACAGGTCAAAATCAAAGACCCAATAATAATAATAATGTCACTGGTAGCCTATAAGACCGCTGGATCGCTGGTTTTTGATCGAGCCTAAATTAGGAAGAAACAAAACAATTTTACCCAAAATGACAATACTATGTTATCACGCATAGTGTGATCTCTGATCCTCTCCGTCCTCTAATTAACTTAAAAGACACACGGTATCTTAGTCTAACTTATCGCGCTTCGCTTCAGCGGATACTGTTTGGGTGTCAGGTATGCGCCTTTCCCCTCCCTGTAAACACTTAGCGCACAATATCAGGGTTAATTTAATTAAGACTCATTTAACACATATCGCTGGTCATTACTAGCTATTTGGTGGTTGACGTCTATCGTTTTTAACACGTGATATAACCACTGGTCATTAAACCAATTTACACACAAAGAAATATAACGCGCGTATTACTCTGGCACTTTTAACATTATACTTAAGTCCGCGAAAAGTGGTTGATGGATTTTACATTACTGAACCACTGGCAAGAGAATATCTGCGCGCTTCTATTTCCCTAGTTTTAACGCTAGGGAATAGCAGTGAAACAAATAGTAAAACTGTTAACACATTTAAAACTTAAGCACAACTTAACATATTACCACAATCAGAAATATGAAACAATCTCCACGAAATCTAATAATCCACTTTTTACAATGGCGAGCTAGATTACACTGACAAACAACATTTTTCTTTCTTATATAAGAATAAGTGTTCTTAGGTCAGTTTCTTGCGCTGATTTCAAATCTGAAATCCGTTTATCTCTATCACGTCGGGTTCTTAAGATATTTGTGAATAAATATATTTTTGGGAAACCGTTATTTGCTCCGTTTCATTTTTACTATATAACTTATTAAAAATTAATAAAAAGCAACATAATTCTACTTTTTATACTGCTAAAAGATGCATGACATATGTTACGCGATTTTTCAAATAGTTACTGTATTTTGAAATAATTATGAGCAAAATATGGCTTCTAGAAGTTGTAGAAATTCGGCTGATCTGTTCTGTTACGTGTGCGGATATTTTACCGATCGTGTTGACCAGAAAAACTTTACACCATTACTAAAGAAAGCATATGAACTTTATTTCGATTTGAAAGTTGATGATGCAAATAACTCTTGGAAGCCAAATGCAGTTTGTTCGATACATTGGCAGGTTGGTTACGAAAATCGCCGAAGCATAAGTCGATGCCTTTTGGAGTGCCCAATACTCCGATATCTAAATTTCGTCATAGACACAGAGAACTTGTTGAATACTTTGAGATGGATGATGACATTTGTTGCTATTGCAAAGATGTAAACGGTCATGAGCACATAGTCGACGAATGGCGATTTTTTTCATCGATTCTTCCAAGACTAGTCTAAAAGCCGTGTTATTGCATAACAGAAATTTATTTTCATCAACTCCAGTCACCTACTCTGTTCATATGAAAGAAACTTATGACAATATGGCTATACGTTTGGAAAAAATAAAGTACAATGACTACCAATGGCGGATTTGTGGAGACCTAAGGTCATTGCAATTCTCACGGGCATGCAGACTGGGTATACTAAATTTTGTTGCTTCCGATGTGAATGGGACAGCCGCAACAGACAGGAACATTATGCAAGAAAGGTGTGGCCTATCCGGGATCGTATGCAGCTCGGGCATAAAAATGTAATACACGAGCCATTAGTTAACAAAGACAGCTTCATTTTACCACTGTTACATATAAAGTTGGGGCTCATGAAGAATTTTGTAAAAGCGTTAGATAAAACGAGCAAAGCTTTCACTTATCTTCGAGAAAAGTTTCCGCAAGTTAGCGATGCAAAGATAAAGGAAGGTATCTTTGTAGGACCTCAGATTAGGAAAGTTATTGCAGACAAACAATTCGAGAACTTGTTACATGATAGTGAACTTCACGCATGGATGGCATTCAAATCGATCGTCGATAACTTTCTGGGAAATCACAAATCTGTTGACTATGTTGCATATTGTTAAGCAGTGCATAGATGCATACAGAATTATGGGCTGTAACATGTCCCTCAAAATCCATTTGCACGATTCGCATCTTGACTTTTTCCCTGACAACCTTGGCGAAGTCAGCGATGAACATGGAGAACGATTCCATCAAGATATCGCCGTAATGGAGTCACGTTATCAAGGACGGTGGAGTGTGACCATGCTTGCCGATTATTGTGGATGCTTCATCGCGATGTACCACATGCCATTCACCGACGAAAGTCGACTGCAAAGAAATTCAAGCCTACATAACTGTTATACTTCTTGTACGAATGATGTTGTAATACTGTATGCGTTGTTAAAAAAAACTTCAATTGCGTATTTCTAGAGATCCCGACCTGATAGAGAAAAACGGTTTGCAGATTTAAAAACAGCGCATTAAAATTGACCAGAAAAACATAGAAATGTTAGAGAAAGAAAAAAAAAGTTTTTTTTTGTTAGTCAGTGTTATCCAAATGTTTCTGAGCGACTGATAAACTGACTACGTAGTGCAGGCAGAATATATACAGAAAGGGTGTAATTATTTCTAAAGGATGCGAATTTTCGCAATTTCGTCCTGGCCAGGGAAATCAAGAAGCTTCGTTCCCGAGATAAAGAAGTCTACGGTCCCTCTGTTCGCCGTTGCCAATCGACAACAAAGGCTTCTGATATCAGCGGTTGTCTCCCTGTATGTACGACATCACAGGATTTGCTCCCCCGCTAAGCCGAACGGCATCAGAGAACCGTCTCTTGCGAGCGGACCGTCTTGATTATCTCCCCTTTATTTTAGATCAAATGCTTAATTCCCCTGAAAATGTCGGACATCAAAGATGACCGGGAAATATCTTAATCGCCTTTGAAGTTGCTGCTTAGTCTGATCAGTTTTCTCACGTGCTTTCTGTCACTTCCCGATGATTGACATGTCAGCTCGCGTGAGGATTCTGTTAAACAGACCGGTTCGCCCCCCTATCATCGGGCATGATGCGAATAATAGGTAAACAAACCGTTAGCGCAAGAAAGACGGGAAAAATAGGCATGGCTAAAATGTCAGTCCACAGACAGCGGATTTCGTGGGTTCTTTTCGTAGCAAAACGTAACGCTAATGAGGAGCAAAGATGGACGGATTTATGTAGTCTATTTACATACACGTCACAACAACCAGCGCTACAGGAACAGTTAGCATTCATACCCTTCGATATTTGCTGAGGAAGACTGAGCACCTATGGGTTTACCCGGAGTGCAATAAGGTCGATTCTGATCAACAATAACAATAACCCATTTACAGCGGGGTAGATGCATGGTGGCATATCTGGAGTCATCCTTATATGACCACCAGCTAAAGCACAGTGCTATAGTATAAAGATGTGGAAGTGAACCTCTGTCTGTGAGGCTAATTACACCATCATTGACTTTTGAAATCATCCATACACTTCCAGGGATTCCCCCTGTGGTGAAACATGTCAAGAACTCAGCATTACACACTAAGCTTGGAGGAGCCACGTGAGCCCCGGACCTAACTGTGGCCTTTACGTGGTTGGCTGCATGTAGGAAGATCTCACTATGGACCCCATGATAGGCAGAGAGAGCTGAGAAATGGCTCTGTATAGGACTTGGCAATTCCTTGGGAGAACCCAGAACCAGAGCACAGTATTTTAGCTCTGCATATTGTGAGAACTCTTTGGATGGCGAGGAATGCACAGTATGCCACGCGCTTCTTCCTCTTAGCTTGGGACCAGATCCTTTAAATGCAAGCCAAGCTGGCGAAACTGGAGCTCATGCCTTCAACTCAACACGTTTCGGAATGGCAGAAAAGCCATAGGAAAAGCCTAGATCTACAGTATAGATAATACCAAGGAGTCTTCAACTTGGTATTGGCTGCAAAAGAGCGAGAAGCTCAGCAGTCCTAGTTAAACGACAACAACAGCTGGGTAAAGCGAAGCGTGGTGCTGTTCAAACCTCGAAACTTTGCCATATAAACACATGAAAAAGAATATTACCTACTCTGCAGAGTGCCAAAGAACATAATGTGAAGTAAGGGTAAAAATGCATCCAAGAGTTCATTCATTCATCATTCACCGCCGCTTAGCTCCGGAAGAGCACAGACCCTTAACAAATGGTGTGCCCCCTATTCCTGTCTTGCACCATGAGCTCAAGATCTGTCCACGCCATCTTTATCCCTTATATTTATGTTTCTATTTATATTCTCCGCGCGCTTTTTTGGTCTTCTTCTAGCTCTCTTACCCTGGAGATCCCAAAACAAGGAATATTTTAAAGTGCTATCAACAGGTTTTTCTCAGTGTGTGTCCTGTCAATCGCAGCGTCTTCTTTCCATCTCCTGCTGCACTGGTGCCTGTCTGTATCCAAGAATTGAGGAGGACAAATAAGTGCATGCTTTACTGTGGTCATAGACGTTTCAAAGCTTTACAGGAAAGAACACGTGTGCTAAATTGTGGAATGGGATTGGGTCAAATGTACGATTTTTTTTTCATAACTTATCGAATCAGGGCCGGCTCTTCGGTGGCGCCAGCAATGCGGTCGCAGCGGACGCTGTCTTGAAGGAGACACCGACATTTATTTTAAAAAGTGAAAACATTAAAATTCTGAAAGAACAAGAAAAATAGAACATACAATTCCAAAGTAAAAAATTATTTGCTTACGTGTAATCCTATATATAGGATTGTGTCCTATATGTCTATATTATTCCTTTTTTCAAAAACAACGCATTGGAGCGCCTATCTAAAATTTAGCATTAATAAACAAAACAAATTACCTGCAATAAGATTTTAGAAGCATAAATGTGTAATGTTGTTGCAAAATGCTACAGTGAACATTTCTTGCGGAAATTACAGTGTGATCCAACTCAACAGCATGAAATTGAGTCTCTTATGAGTACATACAGTAAGTACTGCACGGGGTTGGGCGCCATCGCGAGACCTCACACCAACTTGCAAAATCCCTGCGGCCGGCTCTGTAACTGGTGACACCAAAGATGGTTTCGATCATGTAGTATAATGATCTTTATGACTACAAGTCAAATTTTCTCACTGAAACTTTTAGAAATATTTGATTTCAACATATCAGTATATACTGGTAGACATGTATGCCGTGGCTTTATGAATAACTTATGAGCAGAAGAATTAACATGATCCGCAAAATGCGAGGAGCTTGAATTGTTATCTTTATTTCTTTCTCAGTGAGGCTGAGAAGCACATTGACGAAAGCGCCAGAATAAATGCTGACCTCCAGATAAAAATGCAGACGATGGAAGATGATTTAGAGGAGCTACGCATGGAAACAGTTGCAATGAAGACGATAAACAAAGAGTAAGTTATGTTTCAGAATTAATGAATCTATTTCTCCAAAGTATTATCACGATCATAACCATTGCTCTTTTCGCTCCTTATCGAGCATAGGGCCATCACTACAGCTGGTCCTCTTGCAGGAAGCCTGCACCAAACATTCATATGCTCCTGTAGCGGTAGTTTCAGTGGCAAGTTGTTTGACATGATGAGGTTGCCAGTCTCATGTACAACAACATATTAGTCCCCTTCTACGACATGCGTCAGGCAGTAGAAGTTATATTATTTCTTTGTCTCATCAGAGACCCCCATTGTTTTTTCCAATGCCTCGAGTAAAAGGTTGCTTGTTCTCCTATCTGGTTGAGCGGCTGTCAAGTTATCTATTTCCCAGTCTTCCACTTACTCTGTTCTGGCATCTGTCTTACTGTACCCCACCTTTCTCAGTGGCTGTCTGTCTCCACCTATAAAACAATTATTTACGTGTATTTAGGCTGCTGACAGGTCCATGTGTTTTCTCTTTGGGCAGTGTATGTTGTATAGTCTAATATGTTCATGACCTTCCAAAATGTCTGCTCCTGCCAGCCCTGTCCTCATTAGGATTTGAATTATTTTAGTGTGCAGCAAGTTGTTTGTGTCTGGCTAATCCACTTTCGGCTATGCATTTTTAAGTGAACATAGCCGTCCATTCCTTATTTGTACAATTCTCCAAAATGTAGGAACATGAAAGCCACATAGAAATATAATTTCTGGGGTATAGGCTTTAAACGTCTTATGACAACTGATAACGTTGAAGTTTAAAAATGTCTTAGGTTTAACAGCAAATATACAACTCGTATAATACATACGTGAACAGTAAAACATAATTAATAGTTCCGAGGACAAATTATCACTCTTCCTGGAAAGCAATGATCACTTCTACAGTAAAATGAAACCCTATTTTCTGTTTAATTTAACAAAATTAATTACAATTAATATGCTATCTCGTGCCATGGCTTGCCTGCAAAAATTACAATAGCAACACTAACTTAGTTTGAAATCCAAGTGTTTTCTTAAACAAGCAGACGACTGCCTAAAACCACACAAATTAACGCCGGTAAAAGCGTTTTCCACATCTAATATCATCACCATTTCTTGTTTGCTCCTTATAAAGCATGCAGCTACACCTGTAGATGACCACCTTTGTGGTGAAGTGGGATGTTATAGATATTTATAGGGGACTTAGTGTACTGACTGAGATCAGCTGTGAAGGTATCTATATCTATTAAAAGTAGTGTATTATAGATAACCTTACTTGCTACCACATATCTCTTTATCTCAGTCAGAATTATTCTGGAATAGTGTGATGCTACGTTATGTGTCTAGGGTATGTGTATGGTGAAGTGTAAGTCACAACAACAGACAGATAAACAATT
Organism: Oreohelix idahoensis; assembly: GCA_024509875.1. Lineage (NCBI taxonomy): Eukaryota > Metazoa > Mollusca > Gastropoda > Stylommatophora > Oreohelicidae > Oreohelix > Oreohelix idahoensis. The sequence continues at coordinate 574,876 of JAMPIV010019064.1, read as the reverse complement.
TAATTTAATCCACTACTCTTAACAACACTGTGACACTCACATACATATAACCCTCTATGAGAATATCTTAAAGAAGTCACTAGTAACGTTTCAAATAACAATATGTATTCATTACTGGCATGAATGAATATGTGTCCTGATTCAACTACAAGGGAACCAGGAATCACAATCAATTTAAATTACAAGTTATGTACAGAATGTATTTAATATGAATATTGTAGTGACATATATTAGTACAAATGTTCTATGTGTGTCAGTTGTGTAGTAGTAAAATGAGGTAATACTGGTTTTGTTTTGTTCAAGCTCTGTTGGTATTTGTCATCATGACTTCAATAGTTTGTCTTTTAGGGACTATTATTGGAGATGTTCACAGTTCCTGATTTTAAGACAAGTAAATTCCCCTCTGAATAGTATTTTTATAAAGTTATTTCAAGATGAGGGGACATAATGTTGAGCTCAGCTGGCCAATTCGCTTATCTGGCGTGATGGCGGCAGGAAAGGACTCCTCTGCTCGAATTCTCCTCTGGGCTCAGGAGACACCTCACTGATAGCTAAAAAGACCAAGGAGTATGCTGTCCGACTCTGGATTCAGCAAATCTCTGACCAGATGCTGCTCACTACCATCAAGACCACTGTCCCTGAAATCAAGAAGGATGTACCTTCTACTTCATAACTAATTTATATTCTCTTTTACACTGATCACAATACAGCACAAACATTGCGTTCAGAGCGTTAGGCCAACAGTCAGCTTCATTTGAAATACTTTATTCCAGTATTACCCTTCTTAATGGTTACTACGCCTCTGCACTTCCAGCATTATTTCTTTCTAGTCCATCATCCAGGTGTCAGTGTACTACTTGGCCATTCCATGCCGTTTTACTTCTCTCCGACACCCTCTGTTCAGGCTGGAGCATTATAGGCTTTACCTCACGTTTGCCACTGAACTACACATATATATACAGGCATAAATCAACAATTCACATTCAATTTTTCATTAAAAGATACTGAATGGTTCAAGCTTACCACAATTTCATGGAAATAAACACAGATACGTTGATTAGCAATGAATTCTGGCACAAACTGGCACAAATTCCGTTCTGCCTATGTTCCAGGCTTTTATTTTAGCAAAAATGTGAGCTAGCTTCAACGTACTGTCGCTTTATCAAGCTTATTTGAATTAGTGGTCTCGAACTAACGCTCCCAAGTGTGTATATCAGCGAGACTGGCCAATGAGCCACGTTTCGACAAGTGTTTGAAAAAAATGTTATCTTTTCCCGTCTCCCCCAACAACCAAGATAGTATTTATAGCCCGACCAATCGTGGTTAGGCTTTCATTTGTTGCGCTCCAATCAATTTGGAGTTTACATGGTAGGCTATTTATGTAACGTAAGGTTTTTTCAAACACGTTATAAAAAAAAATTTTATGAGCAGAAATGATTTTATGCTGTCAGGCACCCCCAATATTTTATTTTGGGTATAATTTATTAATTCCTGGACTATTTGCGTAACGTTTTACATATTATTTGTCAGCAAACCCTAAGGAACCCAAAAATACTAATTTAAAGGAGCTACGTGGCTGCGTTCAAAATATGCAATTTCTTCTATCTCCTGTTTAGAAGATGTGCTGTCTGGGTACTGTTATGTGTTCAAACGTAAACCCATATAATGTTGTCTTTTCTAATAAGAGTCTGTTATGATTTATAAACCTAACTCTGGGAAAGGGTAGTGTATTTTATCACTGTCCGTCTGAAAAAAAAAATTAGTGCATGTAGACTTACACGCGTGATGGTAGTAATTGTGTATCGCGCGAAGCGGGTTTAGTGTTCGGCTTTCTGCCTCTCCCTTCTCTTTTTATCCCTTCAGTCCATCTGTTCGTTCGTTTTGGTAACGCAGTATAATTAATGTTAGGGTTAATTTAGGTCATTACGCAGTACGTCTCAATGCTTTTCCAAGAAATACAGCACACGTTTCATTGAAGAAGGCGGGTAATAATACAGTAAGCTTTACTATCAACGTGAAAGCGTTACAATTTGCAGACGAAGCAGAAAACAAGGGGGATTCCGAGTACATTCCTTGTGACAGCACTGTCATTTTCCCATTGCTCTTCTCTTTATTAATTTTATTTGTTAGGCTTTATATTTACCTAATAATTTATATATGTGGATTAGAATATTTCATGACACTTCCCCTCTTAAAACAGACATTATATGTCAGTCCTTTATTCTATATACACATAGAGAAATTTATTATTATTTCTGGGGTTTACGGTGATTCTCATCACACGGATGGCGGCTTAAAAAAAATCCGCTCCCAGATTTGTTTTTCCAGATATATATTCAATGCTAAAATTATATGGAGCCAGAAGCAAAGACCATCGGAGTAACCTAGAGTTCTCATGCTTAGCCTGTGCTAAAAACGATAAAGGTTTGTGGTCAGTTTGCAACTTAAATGCCTTCCCATATAGATAAATATTGAATTTCTTTATTGCCCATATTACTGCAAGACATTCTTTTTCGCTAGTTGAGTAGTTGATTTCAGCTTTATTCAACTTTCTGCTAGCATATGCCACTGGGCTTAATTCCCCATCCAATGCATCTGATTTCTGTAGTAAAGTTGCACCTAGCCCAATATTACTTGCATCCGTCCTTACTATGAATTCTTGACTTAAGTCAGGTAATTTCAAAATGGGTTTACTTGTGAGCTTTTCCTTCAATTCTTGGTAAGCCATTTCACATTGTGGTGTCCATGTAATGCGATCTGGAAGTCCTTTACGTGTCAATTCCGTTAAAGGTGCACATATGGAATTAAAGTTTTTGATATACTTCTGGTAGAAACCACATAATGAGACAAAGGATCTCACGTCCTTCTTGGTTTGTGGTCTCGGGGCTTTCTGTAGTTTCTCTAAATTCTTTGGGTCAGGGGTCATGTTTCCCTGATAAACTGTGTGTCCCAAAAATTCCAATTCTTTACATCCAACGCAACATTTGGTTGGTCGGGCTGTTAAATTTGCCTCCCTAAGTCGATCAAACAGCATGTTCAGAGAGTCAATGTGTTCCTCAAATGTTTCTGTTGCTATAAGGATATCATCCATAAAATTTGTTATACAGGGATTATTCAGAGGATCCAATAATTTTCTCATCATTCTAGAGAAGACACTAGGCGCATTCTTCAATCCAAATGGCAATCTCTTAAACTCATAGTGTCCTTCTGAGGTACTAAAAGCTAGGTATGGTCTAACCTCAGGCTTTACTGGAATCTGATAGTATCCTTTACTCAGATCCACTTTTGAGAAATATTTAGCTTTATTTAGTCTGGCAAACAGCTGATTTGTATCCGGCAATGGATCCACCTGTCCTTCTGTAATAGCATTCAGTCTCCTGTAATCTATACAGAGTCTATGTTCTCCAGAGGGCTTCCTTAAAAGTACAACACCGGAACTATACGAAGACTCACTGTGCGAAATAATTCCTTCCTTCAATAGATAGTCTATCTCTTCCTTCAAAGCTTTTTCCTTAGCAAACGGAATCGAATATGGTTTCATACAGACAGGTGTGGAGTCTATGAGTTTCATATCATATTCCAATAGGTTTGTATGTCCTGGTCGGTCTGTTAACACCTCTGCATGATTATTTAGAACCTGTTGCACTCTCTCTTTCTGAGTTTTCGTTAAATGTGTACTGATTTTCACCTGTGCTGCTGTCTCACAGGGGTGTAATGGATATTCAACTGATGAAAGTGGTTCCTTTTTCATCTCCATGGCGATGGACAAGGTCAACAAGTGTGTCTCTTCCTGATGTTCTCTTTCCAAATATTTCTTCAGGAGATTCACATGATAGATTTTTTCTTTCCCCTTCTTATCTATCTTATAATTTGTTCTAGACACCTTCTCTAGAACTGTATATGGACCCTGCCATCCAATTTGTAACTTATTCTGACTCCCGGGCAAAAGAAGCAGTACCTTCTCTCCCACAGCCAAATTTCTGTCTTTCGCCTTCCTGTTATAATAGGCAGCATGTTTCTTCCTGGCTTGTTTCAAATTTTCATTGGCAAGTTTCCAGCCAGTTTTTAACCGAGTGGTCAGCTCATTCACATACTGGTATGAAGATGTAATGTTTTCCTCTGCCTTTTCATCAGTCCACGTTCTTAACATAGCTTCAAGTGGACCTTTTATTGTGTGGACCTATTTGTCCATGCACCGGTATGGTCTCTTCCACTCGAAGCTTTATAGTGATGATTTTTCCTCCCAGAATTATCATTCACAAAACGACCGCTACCAATTTTTCTTTTGGGGCTGTCTCCCCTCTTAAAATTCTTGATGAGAGATTTCCTCTCTACATCTTCTTCCTCCAGTTTGTTTAAGTCCGATTGAGGGATTTTCGGCTTATCCTGGGGTAAGACATCTTTTTGCACTCTCCGCATAGTGGCCATTGAAAAACAGTTAAGTGAAGCTTGTCCGTGAAAAGGGGCTTCCCATTCCATTTGGTCCACTTTATCAAATCTATTTTTCCTTTTATTGTCAGGCCTGATTTTGCCCTGTGGCATGTCCAGGTCCTGATCCATGTTCCCACTTGTGGGTGTTCCCTCATGTGCTATGCTACACCTTTCTACAAAATTTTCAATGTCCCATCTTGCTTTGGGCCAATAATAATTGTGAGCCACCTTTTGAATGATGGTACCTATCTTCTCATGGTCCCCATCTGGTTTCACATGTAGGCTCCTTATTAATTCTGTCCTATATCTTTTTGGAAGAACCAGCTGTCCGTGACCATGGGATCTAGTTCCGGCCTTCCTATACATCAACTTGTTTTTCATGTAAAAATCTCCCTTGCCTGGAGTTGTATGACAAGTTGACAATTTTCTGAAACAAGGCTTGAGTGTTTTATCTCCAGCCTGTGCCTTCCTCATCTCTTCTGGAGTGGTATCCAACATAATATCCTCCTCCTGTCTTGAGGTCGACCTGACCTGAAGGGTTGCCATATACACAGGTTTCCTTCTGCAACGGTCAGTGTCATGATTGTCCATCTTACAATTTTTACACCACCTTTTTCCTTGGTTGAAAGATTTTCTTTCATCATATTTCCTTTCATCGAATTGTGGGAATTTATTTTTATTTCATACCGTGGCCTATCAAATTGGTGCTTACCTTTATTTTGATCCTTAGGATCAAATTTATTAAAGTTCTGTGGTGCCCTAAAGTTATCCACCTGTTTTTTTTATTACCTGTTACCTCTGCTTGAGCTGCTTGATACCTTTCAGCAACATTTAGCAACTCACCCAGCCTCTCTGCACCTTGTTCCATGAGAAACTTTCTCAGGTCTGGAGCCATGGACTCTCTTAGTTGCTCTATAAGGACCATTTCCTTAAGATCTTGGGTTTTCCCCAGAGAAGTCCATTTCTCCAAGTATGTCTCTATTCGTGCAGAGAACTGGTGATAGGTTTCACCTGACAGTAGTTTAGCATTCCTAAATTTTTTCCTGTAAAACTCTGCATTCTTTTCATACCTTAACAAAAGAGCCTGCTTTAGCATGTCATAATTTTCCTGATCACCTCTGCTCATTTTTGCAAAAACTTCATAAGCTGCCCCACGAAGTCCCTGAGATAACTTTAAGCTCCACCTTTCTCTCTCCAACCCATACGTGGTAGCTAATAGTTCGTACCTATTTATATAGCTCTCAATATCATCGTCTTTCTCAACAAAATGATCTAAATGAAAATTCATAGCTGAGATTGAGGCTCCTTGAGTAACCGTAGCATCAGAGGCAAAGGGACTGGCACCATTTTCAGGAGCATGGCCTTGAAACTCAAACTCCCTTAGTCGTAATTCATGTTCCCTTTGTAATCTTTTCTCCTCCTTTTCTGCTTCCCTCTCTGCAGCTAATCTCTTCTCTTCTCTTTCTGCAGCCAATTTCTTCTCTTCCCTTTCTGCAGCCAATTTCTTCTCTTCCCTTTCTGCAGCCAATTTCTTCTCTTCCCTTTCTGCAGCCAATCGTTTGTCTTCTCTTTCTGCCTCCAATTTCTTAGCCTCAGCCTCAATCTGCAACCTCTTAGTCTCAGCCTCAGCTTGCAACCTCTTAGTCTCAGCCTCAGCTTCAAATTGTAACTTCTTAATTTCCCTGTCAGCCTCTAACTTTCTTTCGGCTTCAAACCTTCTTTCTTCGCGTTCAATAAATTTGTCACATTCCGTAGTAACATAGGCAACCATAACTTGCCCATCTAATCCTAACTCTTTTGCAGTCTGAACCGCAGCAGATCGAAATTTGGCCAGGTCCGCCATTGTCTATTATGTAAATTTATACAATGTCTAACCAACAATTCAATCTCTAATGGACAAAACAGGCACCGTGAGCTCAACCTTATTTAATTCCACCCAAGGATACCTTTTAATTCTTATATTCCCTGAAGTGAATTACCCCCCAATATTTTTAATAGTGAAAGATTCAAAATCCCAAGAGCGAGACCCCAATATATGTGGTGAAGTGGGATGTTATAGATATTTATAGGGGACTTAGTGTACTGACTGAGATCAGCTGTGAAGGTATCTATATCTATTAAGAGTAGTGTATTATAGATAACCTTACTTGCTACCACATATCTCTATATCTCAGTCAGAATTATTCTGGAATAGTGTGATGCTACGTTATGTGTCTAGGGTATGTGTATGGTGAAGTGTAAGTCACAACAACAGACAGATAAACAATTTAATTTAATCCACTACTCTTGACAACACTGTGACACTCACATACATATAACACTCTATGAGAATATCTTAAAGAAGTCACTAGTAACGTTTCAAATAACAATATGTATTCATTACTGGCATGAATGAATATGTGTCCTGATTCAACTACAAGGGAACCAGGAATCACAATCAATTTAAATTACAAGTTATGTACAGAATGTATTTAATATGAATATTGTAGTGACATATATTATTACAAATGTTCTATGTGTGTCAGTTGTGTAGTAGTAAAATGAGGTAATACTGGTTTTGTTTTGTTCAAGCTCTGTTGGTATTTGTCATCATGACTTCAATAGTTTGTCTTTAGGGACTATTATTGGAGATGTTCACAGTTCCTGATTTTAAGACAAGTAAATTCCCCTCTGAATAGTATTTTTATAAAGTTATTTCAAGATGAGGGGACATAATGTTGAGCTCAGCTGGCCAATTCGCTTATCTGGCGTGATGGCGGCAGGAAAGGACTCCTCTGCTCGAATTCTCCTCTGGGCTCAGGAGACACCTCACTGATAGCTAAAAAGACCAAGGAGTATGCTGTCCGACTCTGGATTCAGCAAATCTCTGACCAGATGCTGCTCACTACCATCAAGACCACTGTCCCTGAAATCAAGAAGGATGTACCTTCTACTTCATAACTAATTTATATTCTCTTTTACACTGATCACAATACAGCACAAACATTGCGTTCAGAGCGTTAGGCCAACAGTCAGCTTCATTTGAAATACTTTATTCCAGTATTACCCTTCTTAATGGTTACTACGCCTCTGCACTTCCAGCATTATTTCTTTCTAGTCCATCATCCAGGTGTCAGTGTACTACTTGGCCATTCCATGCCGTTTTACTTCTCTCCGACACCCTCTGTTCAGGCTGGAGCATTATAGGCTTTACCTCACGTTTGCCACTGAACTACACATATATATACAGGCATAAATCAACAATTCACATTCAATTTTTCATTAAAAGATACTGAATGGTTCAAGCTTACCACAATTTCATGGAAATAAACACAGATACGTTGATTAGCAATGAATTCTGGCACAAACTGGCACAAATTCCGTTCTGCCTATGTTCCAGGCTTTTATTTTAGCAAAAATGTGAGCTAGCTTCAACGTACTGTCGCTTTATCAAGCTTATTTGAATTAGTGGTCTCGAACTAACGCTCCCAAGTGTGTATATCAGCGAGACTGGCCAATGAGCCACGTTTCGACAAGTGTTTGAAAAAAAAATGTTATCTTTTCCCGTCTCCCCCAACAACCAAGATAGTATTTATAGCCCGACCAATCGTGGTTAGGCTTTCATTTGTTGCGCTCCAATCAATTTGGAGTTTACATGGTAGGCTATTTATGTAACGTAAGGTTTTTTCAAACACGTTATAAAAAAAATTTTATGAGCAGAAATGATTTTATGCTGTCAGGCACCCCCAATATTTTATTTTTGGTATAATTTATTAATTCCTGGACTATTTGCGTAACGTTTTACATATTATTTGTCAGCAAACCCTAAGGAACCCAAAAATACTAATTTAAAGGAGCTACGTGGCTGCGTTCAAAATATGCAATTTCTTCTATCTCCTGTTTAGAAGATGTGCTGTCTGGGTACTGTTATGTGTTCAAACGTAAACCCATATAATGTTGTCTTTTCTAATAAGAGTCTGTTATGATTTATAAACCTAACTCTGGGAAAGGGTAGTGTATTTTATCACTGTCCGTCTGAAAAAAAATTAGTGCATGTAGACTTACACGCGTGATGGTAGTAATTGTGTATCGCGCGAAGCGGGTTTAGTGTTCGGCTTTCTGCCTCTCCCTTCTCTTTTTATCCCTTCAGTCCATCTGTTCGTTCGTTTTGGTAACGCAGTATAATTAATGTTAGGGTTAATTTAGGTCATTACGCAGTACGTCTCAATGCTTTTCCAAGAAATACAGCACACGTTTCATTGAAGAAGGCGGGTAATAATACAGTAAGCTTTACTATCAACGTGAAAGCGTTACAATTTGCAGACGAAGCAGAAAACAAGGGGGATTCCGAGTACATTCCTTGTGACAGCACTGTCATTTTCCCATTGCTCTTCTCTTTATTAATTTTATTTGTTAGGCTTTATATTTACCTAATAATTTATATATGTGGATTAGAATATTTCATCAGACGAAGCATACGCCCCCGAGTAGTAGTTTCTTGTACACGAGGGCGACATAATGACAACTTTGTCTCATCAGAGACCCCCGAGAAGTACACGGGGCGACATAATGACAACAGTTTTGTGGATCCATGGTTATATATCAGTGCTGCTTACTTACTTTTCCCTTTCACTATTACCGTGAAGCGTAGTGTAGAGCTGAAGTTTGCGTTCCCGACCCAAGTGTGTCGCCTTGACTGCTGTGAGCCTGTGTTGTTGTAGGATGTCTGTGCTGTTGTCTATCCATCTGCCTCTTGGTCGTCCCCGTGCTCTGAACCCAGATCTTCTAGTGTTGTAGGTGAGTAGTAAATTATCTGGCTCCATTGTCAAGAGATGCCCTAACCCCTTAATTGATGTATTATTTAGCTAAAAAACATGGATGCGCCTAAATTTTAGAGTTACGCGCATCCCATATTATTCATTCTATATAAACGCTGTGTGTACATTAAATGTAAATGTTTACTACTAACAACCCTAAAAAATGTGAACTGACATAACACCATTACGTCAGTAAGAAAAACGTGTATCAGTTTTGCTGCGTTATTCATTTTCAACGCCAGTTTGACTTTCTACAGGTGTGTGGACTATAGCGTATTTTCGTTCTTTCAGTATTGATCACTCTATAAAACACAGGAGAAGCAGATTATAAATTATTAGATACGATACCTAAAAAAGTTGCAAGTCACTATAAGAAACACAACGGAAAAATAATAAAGTTGGCGAGAACACCATCACGCGTCAGTTACACACGGAGACAGACAAGAAAATAGGTTGGACAGCGGACATCTCATTATAATTACAGCCCAGTCATTTACCGTTATACAGCTTTCATTAGCATAAGGTCTTGCTTTAGGGATAAAGGACAGCGGAAGACAATTTTAGTAACATTTTAAGGAAAAGTGGTCTTACGCCAGCTAAGGAAACAAATCTAGGACATAGAAGCATCTCCTCGACGACACTTAACGGTACAATTGGAATCATCCATCCGTCTCGTTCCCTATGGAGCTCAAGACTGCGTGTGTTACTTGCAACTAATTACTATCGTGAGCCATCTCCTTCAGGTCTGCCTATGAGGTCTGGCTGTTTTGGTGTTCTTTGTCTAACGTTCTTCTGTAAATTCCCTTTGGTATTCCCATTACTGTCTTCGTCACAAGTCTGAGATACAATTAAATTAAACTGATAACAATTACTCGACGTTCATCTACGTGCAGGTCATACTGCTCATGCTAGATCTGCAGTTCTGTTGCCAGGACAAAGTCCAGTCTGTAATGTTATGATGTATGTATATAAGCATTACCTCGTCATCTACACAAGCACACACATGTTTCAGAAGGCACTCAGTAAAAACATGTTCAGTTTGTAGCCATGTTTATTTACAGGATATCGTACATGTGAAGATTCGCATATTATTACAATGTGTGGTTCGTATTATTAATGTATTATATTACATCCCCCCTTTTTTGAAAAAAAAATGTGTGCAAACATTTCCAACGAAATGTTTCATGTGAGAAAGGATAAGTATGTGTAATGCTCAGTGTGAGTATATATATGTCACTGTCTGTATCGGCTGGGAGGTGTCACTGTACGGCCAGAACGAGTGGTGTAAAGTGCTGGTGGTTCTGCGGAAGTCCCTGGTTTAGCTTGAGTTGGTTGTGATTTCGGTCTTGGCGCTTGTTGGTTTTGTGGGGTACCAAGGTCTGGAGTTACTGCATTGCCTGTTGTAAGCGTGGGAATTCTCTTCTCTGTTGTATTTTGTGGGATTTCTCTAATGTCCACTCTGTTTCGCCTCAGGAGGTTGTTGCTGCTGTCTGGTCTTAAGGTATAGCTCCTGGGTTCAGGGTTTCTGGAAATGATTGTTGCTTTTGACCATGTGTCATTGTCGTGGTTGTAGGTAGTCACATGCTGACCAGGATATAATGGTGGTAAGTCTTTAGCACATTTGTCATAGTTGGATTTCTGAACTTGCTGACGATGCTGAAGTTGATCATATGTGCTGTCTCTATGTTGTGGACGGAAGTGGACCTTAGATGGTAGGAGGTCTTTAATTCTTCTATCAAACATAAGTTCTGCTGGACTGTCGATCTTACTGTCTACCGGTGTTGTTCTCCATCTCAAGAGTGCTAGGTGTACATCCTCTGTTCTTGTTTTCTTCATGATTGACTTGATAGTTTGTATCTGTCTCTCAATGAAACCATTAGATTTAGGGTATCTAGGTGATGATGTTGTGTGTTTGATCTTCCAGTCCTTAGTGAAGTTTCTGTATGCTTGACCTGAGAAATGTGGACCGTTGTCTGATCTAATTTCATCTGGGATGCCAAACATGCTGCAATACTTCTTTGTAATGTCTGCAATAACAGCTGATGGTGAGGGTTGTGGAAGTTTCTCAATGATGGGAAATTTGGTGTAGTAATCAGCAATAATAAGATAGTCATTATTGTCGATTGAGAAAATATCAGTTCCTATAATGCTCCAAGGGCTCAATGGTATGTCTGATGGTATGAGAGGTTCTTTGCACTGCCTATTTGCATGTTCTTGGCAAATTGAACAGTTTTTACATAGTGTTTCTATGTCCTTGTTTATCTGTGGCCAGTAAACATCTTTCTTTGCTCTCAGTTGTGTCTTCACAATACCAAGGTGACTATTATGGAGCTGTTTAAGGATGATATCGCGTTGTGTTTCTGGTACAACAATGCGATCTCCTTTAAGGATCAGACCATCTTCGATGCTTAACTCGTCCCTCATCGAGTAGTATGGACGGATGTGTGTTGGAACTTCCCTGATAGAGCTTGGCCATCCATGGTATATCAGTTCTTTGAGAGAGTTAAGGATAGGATCTCTCATTGTGTCTTCTCTGATGTGTTCAAGCCGATTATCGCTAAACTTGACAAAATCAACTTTGATGTTTGGGGTAAGATCTGCTGTCTTGTTGGGGTTTGGTAGTCTGCTGAGAGCATCTGCAAGACCTATATCCTCTTTAATGTTGTTAATAGTTACCACACTCAGCTTTTCGCACATTGGTAAACCCAAAATTGCAGGTCCTTCAACATCTACCAAGTAAAATGTTGACAATGTCCATTCAGAGCCTCTGTATGAACATTCAAGTGTTACTGCTCCAAAACAGTCTATACTTGTTCCATTGTAAGCTCTTAGCTTTGTCCTGCCACTCCTACGTTTTACATCCCTTGTGGGAAATCCTTGCTCATCCACCTTGTCAGGCATGATCTGTCTGAATATTCTTAAGGGTAGAGTGTTACCTTGGGCACCTGTGTCTATCTTGAACCGAATATATCTTTCTTTGTGCCTTTTAATTCCTGGTATTCGGAATTGTACCTTGCAGAAAGCCTGCGTTCTCTTTGGTTCATTACTGAAAGTTAGTATTTTCACAGTATCAAAAGTGGAAGGATCACTTTCTTCACTGGAGTCAAGGTCCTCAGTCTTCATAGAGTGTGTTTGTTTTGACGACTTTCTGCTGTGAAGTTTGTGTTGAGCACTGTCTTGTTTCCTCTTGAAACATAATTTTATCCAGTGGCCCCTCTTTCTGCAGTAATGACATGTAGAGTCTTTAGCTGGACAGTGGTTTTGTATGTGGTTTAGGCCACAACATTTACACATAGCACCTCTGCTTGTGTTGTGTTTTTCTTGTTGCTTCGAACCAGTTGCTTTGTTTTGTTTGGGTTTATAGCTTTTTACTGCATCCACCTGGGCTGTTACTGTACCTTGCTGAATTTGTTTAATGTTTAGTGCTTGTGCCTCGTGTTTCCTGCCTTCATCCAGAAGTTGTTGTAAAGTTAGTGTATCACTCTGGCTCAGTATCCATTTCTGGAACTCTGGCATTGGTGTGCTGAGAAGGATCTGTTCGATAATTCGCTCTTTTTCTTCTTCTTTGTTAAATTTGCATACACTTGTTTTCTCCTTGATGCGAGTGAAAAAAAATCATCTAGACTTTCACCAGGTTTCTGTCGCAGGTGGTGAAGTTCTAATCTTGCCGCTCTAAAGTTCGTGTGCTTTATTATCAGACGTTTTTCAAATTCGTCCAATATGGCTGCGGGGTTTGTCGCCGACTCCACAGGCATGGCGGTAGCAAAACTGTTGTAAATTTTCAAACCTTCATCGTCCAATGCTTCTAGGATATATGGAGTTAGGGTTTGTCCTTCCAGACCAGTGGTCTTGGAATATAGATCTATGCGTTGGCGCCATAACAAGAAAGCTTCACTCTTATCGTCTTGACCGGCGAATCTCATTTGCGGTGCGTTGCGATATTGTTTCGCCGCCATGGCTGACCTCGATGACGAAAATTAGCCGAATAAACTGTACTCACGTGTTATCGTGTAGCTGTTTTGCGTCAGTCCGGTATCGACCGCTGCCACCATGTAATGTTATGATGTATGTATATAAGCATTACCTCGTCATCTACACAAGCACACACATGTTTCAGAAGGCACTCAGTAAAAACATGTTCAGTTTGTAGCCATGTTTATTTACAGGATATCGTACATGTGAAGATTCGCATATTATTACAATGTGTGGTTCGTATTATTAATGTATTATATTACACAGTCTTCTCCAGGAAGCCTCAAAGCTTTTGCCTTATCTCTGCACTCCCTGACAAGGTCTGATATTGTAGGTCTTTATGGACTGAACAGTGAAAATGCTAACCGATTCTGAGGAGCTGAATTAACGCTATGAAAATATGTCTGTTATCACCGAGGTTCCTCGAATGAGAAATAAAACCCAATTGATGACACGCATAGAAGAAAGTAGAAATGAGCGGATTGATGTTTTGGCACAGAATGATTTAATTTGCAACTCATCGAATATATTTCTTTCATTATTGTGTAGCCAACTCGGCAAATTATTTGTAGCTAGCTGATGCTATGAAAGTTGCTCAGATTTGCAGGAATCGCTCCTTTTATATATATATATATATATATATATATATATATATATATATATATATATATATATATATATATATATATATATATATATATATATATATACATACACACACACACACACACATACACAAAAACAGCACATAAACACTGCAAGCAAGAATGAAGCTATTACATGGTTTAACTCATGCACATAATCTCTCTCTCTCCTCTCTCTCTCTCTCTCCTCTCTCTCTCTCGCTCATCTCTCTCTCGCCTAGCATATGCAAAATTATTTTAGTATTAAGTGCAATCACGTATATACGTGACACAAATGTCTCTATGTTAAAAATAACACCAGGATAACCACGACCGTCATCATCGTTCTCAACGACAGAGAGTTGCACATAAAGAACAGAAGCATCTCGATGCAAATGGAAGATCCACAAATTGATATTCTTTCATTGTTCCAAGTTCTTTCAGCACTTGTGACGGTATTGCCTCCCCTGCTTTGCAGTAGTGATCCAACGGTGGCCAGAACTCAAGAGCATCTATTATAGGTTTCAATGGAGTCTACACAAGATTACTCTTGACAGAAATGTCGATAGAAGAGTAGTAAAGCTTCTATCACATGGGAGTCTTCATAAAATATTCAGATAAGCGAAAAAAATGCTGGCTGTCGCTGAGCACGTTAATTCTATAATCTGCCGACACTTTTATGAAGAATTTAGCAATGGTTTATTCTAGCTCGTTAAGCCGCCACCTCTGATTTAATCAGTGGAATTATTATAATAATATATATAGCTCTGGTTAGAGTGTGTGTTTAGTAACTTTGACTGAGACAAACATGTAGTACATTTAAAAGGATTGAATCGAAGTTAAATTTGTAATATTACAAATAACAAAATTTAATAATCACTTTAAGTTTAAAAGAAATAATTTGAATAGTTATGAAAAGGATTTCATCACTTGAATGGAATTTAACTGAATAAAGGAGGTCACTTTTGGCAGCGGATATTTTCACTTAGCTGCCAATGGTAGTTTCTTTTACCGCTGGGTTAGTTTCTTTCACTCTGCTGTCTCTCGTCTCTGGTCAAAGTTCCTAGAACGCCAAGGAGTAACAGCTAAGTTGGTTCTGCGTCTGTCTATAAGACCCTCTTATGATGGCGTCTCGCAAAACGTCAGTCAACTTCTACCTTCACTTGGTTCCAGAGATAGTACTTTCTGCTGGTACCACCAATAACTGGTCATAGAAATAGAAACGAAACGCTCTTCGGAGTATGGCGTTTTTCCGATACATTTAAGTTCCCCCCTCTTCTATTCTACCATCCCATGTCAGAATTTACCCTCGATGAGAATTAAATTTAATCCCTCGGGATAAAACTTCGTTTACATTTATACTGAAACAGCTTTAGCTTTACATTACATTTAAATGAAAAGGATAAACGTACATATATAATATGTTTTACATTTACACCTCCACTGTTTAAAAAGTGTTCACAATACAAATTCCTTTATGTTTCATTTACATTTACACTTGTGGAGATGTTTGAAACTTCTATTATTTAGAATGAATATTTTCACATAGACATTTACACTGGCTTAAAGCTTGAAAGCTTACATTAATTTTAAAGTGAATATGATTATAGGGACATTGACACTGCTTTGAAAAATGTAAGTATTATTCTTAGAATGTACATAATTTCTTTTCATCTTTCCCTCCCTGCTCCATAGGGAACATTGGAACTACTTTATGCGTTTAGTTATTTTTACGAAACTATCAATAAAGCAACCACCAGCCCTTGCAGTGGTGGTTCATGAATCATCATTCTACATACTGAGGTTGCCAGCCCCAAATGACTTTGACATCCAATAGCGAGTTTCACACATTAAACTTCACATGGTAATATATACATATATATGTTAGTTAACATGTTAGTAATAAAATATTAAATATCAATCGCAACTTACGCCAATCCTGGCTACAGACTTGTTTGCTCAGTTTAATAAAAGAGACGAATCGTTCTCTTACACGCGTCTGGGATGTCTTTAATTTTGACCATAGATTCCCCCTCTGACTCCGTGTTTCTTTAGTTTCCTAGTCCCAGTGTTCGTTATTAATATGTAAAGAGTTCCTGTGCTTTATGTCTTATTTGGTTCTCCAATAAAAGGTCCGGTTAACAAATAGAAATTATGAATCTAGGTCAGGCTATATTCCTCTCAATGTTGTTATGAATCTAATCAGAAAGATCCAATCATTTCAAACAGGTCGGGTGTGGCACTTTCAAAATATTTCCTACATGGAAAAATTTTGCAAAAGGTCACGTCTCCCATATATGGTAATATGATATCTTGCATACACTCTCATAACACATTTGTAGACTCAAATTGTCTAAAATGTAATAAATCCATGATTACTTTTAACCAAGTGACCGGAAGAGATTATATCACACTTGTCTGCCAACATGTGTCACATAGACAGTAATCTCGTTATCTGTCGTAATAGCGCTGGCCGATGTACGTGTTAATCTGCCGTGCCTATAACCAACAAATCTGGGTAGCGCCAAGCAAATGTGATGAATCATATCAGGCGCTCGTTGCAAATGTGGTATTTATCACCTACAGGGTGACTTGATTAAAATCAAACGTCTGCTACTTAGCAGAGGATAACGAGAAAAGAAAGAAAGAGAAAAAGAAAAGTGCAATAATTGACAGCACATAATAAAAATCAGTACCACAAATGTACCGATACTGCCGGAGAGAACCAAAGATCGATAGAGGTCATCCATTTCGTCACAGCATTTCTGGTGGCAAAATGTATACAGGACACCCTTACTTCTTTAGTCGAAGGCTTGTTCATGTTGCGAGAACTGCATTTGTGTGCTTTATACGTAATCTATTTCTTTGATCATTGTATTAATGTTAATGCATGGTTGGTTTCTGGTCCATGCACCAGAAAATTGGTGTTTATCCTGTGCGTGGAAGAATACAACTAAATTGTTTTTTTCAAAGTTGACCATTTGACCACACCAGAACTAAAAGATGAATCTGTCTACTTTAATTGCTGGAAGTGATCTTCACTCTATGAGTCACAGGAGATCTTCGTTGCATGTATCACATGTGATCTTGCGTTACTGTTGTTCTTCAGAATATACATCTTGCACTCCAGGCACATAGGTGTTCAGTCACCCGCAGCAACTGTAGAAGGACATGAACGCTAATTATTCACGTAGCACGTTGGTTGTATTTACGCCGGATGCATCCTCTCATTCACCAGTCCTTGTTAGTTGTACGGTTGATACATAATTCCAGTAGTCTTAGCCTGGCTGATTCATCAGATGCAGTGTCGCTGTCTAACAGGCTATCGTCAAGTATCTATAGTATCTCTCCCTTATTCATTTCTAGTTTATGAAGGTTTGAGATTTTTATTGCATGAATCTTAGTACCTTGAAACTTCTGCCCTAAAACATATGTATATTCTTTGCTTTTTCCTTCATGTAAATTAATCTTTGTCCACGGAATATCATTTTTGTTTTAGACACTCTCATTAGAAACGGATGTGACGTATAATTGAAATATAGCCTACAGTATCTGACAGCCTTTGCTTTCCCGTTTACGTCCTAAGATTCGCCAACAAAGTCACGCATTTCTCTGCCTGTCTGACTCACCTTTTAATCCATGCCTCCTTTTACTTGACCATAACAAACGAGTTTGTTTACCAATTTCGCAACCTGTCATTCATAGCAGGGGCGAACCACGTTCGTTTACTCAAGTTTCTCACGCGAGCTGATCTGTCAATATTACGATAACTGACAGACCGCACGTGGAAGAGTAACGGCCTTTGAAGATTCTCTATAAGGGGAGCTAACACTTTTGATGTTCGTACTCAGGGGGGAGAAAATTCTTTGATCTCCAAAAACGGGGGAAATCTCGTGATTCCCGTTACACGGTTCCAAGTCTCTGCAACGCCGACCGAGCGACCGTGGAAAACCTTTTCATCTGGGAAATTTAGGTTTCCGATTTCTGCTATGCACAAGAAGCGTGAAAAGTAACATCCTCTAGAGATCATAATACCATGATGTATAAAAACAGTGGTTCCTTAAACTCGAGATCGGTTATCGCTCAGAATTTTTGATAATCTAAGCACGTTATTCTAGAACCACTGTGGGAGTTGTGTTAATAGCATTTCGTGGGGATTGTTTCACTTCTGATTTGTGGTGATAGAAATTAGCATTTTCGTGATTTAATGTTTAAGTTTACCACTATAATTCACTTGGATTTTCTAGCGTTAAAACTAGTGAATTAAATAACGCGTAGCTATTTTATTCCAGATGTTTCAGTTGTAATGTTAATTTTAGTCACCCGCTTCACACCAGAAGATACGGTTTAGTTGACTGATTAAGTGTTAAGCGCGACTGTTGTGACCGATTAGGATTCACGTTTATTTCATTTCGTGTTTTATAGTAAGTGACTTTTGTTTATACCTTATGACTAAACTAACAGGCGCCGACAATAAAATAACTATTAACGACAGACGATATTTGTAAGTGCGCGTAGGGGTAATTAAACAATAGTTGACATTGTGAGCTGATCGTTAATGCGCACGCAGAAGGGCGGGAAGGTGCATACCTTTGTCCAATCTGAAAGGGCTGCGCGAACGAAAAGCTGATCGTATAGTTGTAAATAAAGATACCGTGTGCCTTCTAACTTTAATCAGGATTGACGGAGAGGATAAGAGATCATCTCGTCCCCTTCCGTGTGTATATACGTAGAGACATATAAAAGTAGCATTTTTATGATGTTCCTCTACTTTTGCAGACCTGATCACAGAGCGGCTAGCGATCTTTTCCTTTTCTTTTTTTTATTGTGGTCCTTGGCTTCATTTATTGATTGATGAATGGTGTCGTCGTCTTGGCTTACACGTCCCCAAATTCATTTGTGAACAGGAGTGGCCAGAGAGGCACATAAATATTTTTCTAAAATAAAAAAGTTAACTGGACTTACCAATACCCAGATATTTATTTCAATTTTATCAGCCCACTGTGGCATAACAAAAGTAACATTAACATCTGACTTTTGACAGTCGTATTCTCGGATTTATCCAGCAAGTTACGCTGTTTCAAAATCGGCACTCACACCAGAGCCAGCCGATAGGATTTATCATCATCATCATAAGTAACATTTTTTTAGCAACTAGCTGTTGCCAAATACTGGAAATATTTCCCTTTCTTTGTTGTGAACACCAGATCTCGATTTTTTTTCTACATTTAACTATTCGAGATGACATTATTGATCCAGGAGTACACCACCAAAATTGGCGTCCACCTTATTAATTTATTGTCAAGGCTGGACTGGGGCCAACTTTGGCACTGAACACTGACATTATCTATATCGATAAATATATTCAGGATACCTGTACATCCACGGAGATATCATCAAGATTATGTAAGGAGCGAGAGCGGAGCCACGTATGACAGAGAGAGAGATTGAATATTTTCTAGTTACGGTAACTTGTACCAAACTGGTTATTCTGCTTTTAAAATTGTTTACTTTACTGAGTAGCACTTATTAGGAACTGTGTTTACCTTACTGTCTATGCTATAACATAGTGCTGACCTTTGACCTTTGGGGTTTATTAAATTGTTGGGTTTTTTTTCTCAATAAGGGGAGGGCACACGCATTCTCACCTGTGTGTTACCGGGGCCCGAAAGGGGAGCAAAGAATAGTAACACTGTACCCTACCAGGTATGTCGTAAAAAGCGACTATGGAGGGTTGGGCATGGGGCTGGTTATCCCATTCTGTAAACAAACTTTTTATCACAAAAACTTCAACAAAATGGACATGCATTCTGTTGATTTTCTATGCATATAATTCTGATTTTATTTGATATTCTTTAGATATTTGATGATGTAAAGTTTAATGATAATAAACAACAAAAGAATTTACCTTTGTGTGTTGGTCAGACCCATACCCAATTTTACCATAGTTTTTCACGTTTGTGTGTCTTGTAATCACATAGTGGTGTATGCGTGTATAGTTTAACTTATATGTTCATATAGGGAGCGAAAGATTGTCTTATACTAAATTATAGTCGTATAGATAGGCTGGACTTGAGGAACTACTCATTCCAGAGACAGATCTTTTCCTTAAACTATTCACTCGTGAAATCTATTTCTTACACCTTTATTCTCACGTATTTACCACTCTCAACTCTATTCAGACGGGACCATAAATATCTTTCAAACCTATCTAAAATTTACGACAACGGAATAAGCTCCGAAGAGGGGTGACTTGCTCTTTAAAAGGGGTTTCAAGAGAATATTCTTTCATAGTTGAAATGATACCATGGTCTGGTATCGGCAACTACAAAAATCTGGAATTAGAGACACTTTATAATCCAAATTATAACCCATCAGAGGTTCAACGTGATATTTTTTTCATAATTTAAAAAAAAAATTCATAGCTGGAATTTTTTTCTTCCCTTTTTTACTTTGGCAAGTTGAAGAAAATGATTTTGCAGCTGTTATGTGCTAACAGTTTTTTTTTTATGTTTCACGAAATCAAAACATTTAGTAAGAAACAGGCACTTGAAGTATCTGCATCAGACAAAATTATCATCTGTTGGGACTTCAATCCAGTTTTGATCTTGTGATCTTTTTTTTTTAAATTAATGAAGAAAAATATCCTGTTCAACCTCTGATGGGTTATAATTAGGATATATATTGTTTTCAATTCCAAATAATACGAACAACTGCCGATCTGAGAAAGTGGCATCACATTTGTCAGATCATTGTAAATAGGGACAATCACAATTGTACTTACATGTTAAATAAATAATAATAAAATTAAAAAAAGAAGAAGAAACTGTGAACAAGAATAATATTAAAGTGGAGGGGTGTAAAGGCCTGGTGGTTCCAGTAATATAACTGACTTTAACAGATATTTAATTGACTTTCATCTGTTAAAAGTCATATGCATTGTAAGAACAGCATCAGACCTTCACATTCCCAGCCACTATATATTAACATTTGTTCGTGTTAAATATTGTTTGACTATATTATGCAGTTCCCTAAGTCTATCTATTCTTAACACCTCTTCTATATTTATAGGTAAGTTGGATGCTTGCAAATAATCTAATATTGGTATTCCCATTTGTTCATACCTCTTACATTTTAACAAGAAATGTTCTATATTATTGTCTTGACATCCTGCACAGTAAGGTTCTTCTATTCTGAAATAGCCTTTTCTGAGAAGTTTCTTATTACTGGGAATTTTTAATTCCCTAGATATCTGACATTTTCTTGTTGGAGCCTTGACCATCTTATATGCATGTCTTCCTTTCAGATTTTTATCCCACTCTGCTTTCCATTCATCTGTTATTAAATCTTTAATTAAGCTCTTAATCTCGGATTTATTCGTCCCTACATTTATTAGATTTTTATCAGATCTACCTTTCTTGGCTTCTTTATCTGCCTTTTCATTTCCTTCTATGCCAACATGTGAAGGTATCCAAGCAATTAAGACTGAACATCCTCTGGGATATAAGTATGTAGTAGCCAGAAATATCTCCTCTGCTATATCAGGTCTACTACATTCTCGTAAGTTTCTAAGTGATTTAATTGTTGAAAGAGAGTCAAGTTAAAACTGTTAATTTTTTGGGAGGGTTATTAGAGAATATTTCTAGTGCTTTTAGTATTGCCACCATCTCTGCAGTGAAAATGGATGTATTTTCCGTGATGCTATATTCTTTTGCCATTTTCCATATTGGAATATATATTCCTATCCCCAATTTGCCATCCTCTCCCTTGAATCCATCTGTGTACACAGTAATGCTGTCTTTTGATATTTGTTGTATATATTTATTGGCTGTGTTTTTTTTATATTTTCTATATTATTTGTTTTCTTAAGTATTTCTGCTAGGTGGTAGTCCATGTCTGGTTTCTTGATCTCCCAGGGGGGAATCACTGGCTTGTATTTTCAACTGTTATTAATTGATGTAATTAATGTACCCAGGTGGACAATTTCCCCCATACACTTTCATCCTGTAGGGTATCTAGTGGTATTCATTGGATTAACCTGAGTTGTTAGTTGGCATCTGGTAAAAGCTGTATGTGCTAAGTGAGACTTATCTAACATAACTCTGTTCATGTAATTCAGTCTTAACTCCTTTCTCCATAATTCTAAGGGTAGAATTCCTAAAGCCACCTCTATAAAATAGATTATGGAAGTATAATATATGACTCTGCTGCACACAGTAACAAGATTAAATTAGACATAATTCAACATCAGGCTTTATGTACAATAGCAGGTGCAATCAGATCAACATCAATGGGAGCCATTTATGTTGATCTGATTGCACCTGCTATTGTACATAAAGCCTGATGCTGATTTCTGTCTAATTTAATCTTGTTACTGTGTGCAGCAGAGTCATATATTATACTTCCATAATCTATTTTTCCTCTAATAAAAAATTTATAAAAAGTGAGCATTGTCTTAGTGCTTGCACCCCATCCATTACCTTTCAAATATCTTTCAAATAAGTTAGTCAATCCTCTGCAAGACTCCACTAGTTTATCTATGTGTTTATTCCAGTTCAGCAGTTGGTCCAATATCATTCCTAGATATCGAGTGGTTTGCACTGTATTAATGTTTTGCCCTTGGATATTTATGTCTATAATTTTATTTTTTACAACCCTACCTTTAGTTAAGATCATACCCAATGTTTTATTTGTATTCAGCTGAGAACCCCATTTTGTCATCCATTTACATACTTTATTTATTTGCTTCTGTAGATCCTTATATAATTTTGGCAGATGTCTCCCAGTCCTCCATATAGCAACATCATCTGCAAACTGTGACAATTTATTTGTTATATCATTAAATTCCTCACCTACATCATTTACCATTATTGTAAAAATTGAAGGAGATATTACTGATCCTTGGGGTATTCAATTTTGTTGTTCATACAGTTCTGATCTATCATTGTTTACTTGAACAGTGAAGTATCTATCTTGCAGGAAATTCTCTAAATAATTATATATTTTACCAGTTACTCCTATCATCTTCATTTTAAAAAGAGCACCCTCTCTCCAGCATTCATCATAAGCCCTAGCTATATCTAAAAATACTACCACAGTTTTTTCTTTCTTTTGAAATCCTGATTTTACTTCATGTTCCAATTTAATTATCTGATCCATAGTGCATCTGTTCTTCCTAATTCCTGACTGAGTTTGATTATATAAATTATTCTTTTCCAAATAAAACTGTAATCTAATATTTACTATGGTTTCTAATATTTTACCTAGACGGGAAGTTAAAGAAATTGGTCTGTATGAACTGGCATCATAGGCATCTTTTTCTGGTTTTAGTATTGGAATAATTACTGCTGTTTTCCATGTTTTGGGAATTTTTCCTGTATTCCAAATTTTGTTTAAAAGGGATGTTAATTTCAAGATTTCATAGCTCAAGATGTCATGCCCTGCTGATGTATTTGTTTTGTCCTTTATTGTATTTTCAACTTCTTCCATTGTAATATCTGCATTTAAATATAATAAATTTTCAGCATTATAAGATACTTCTTTACTGAGTTTTTTAAGAAGTGTTGCTCTTCTGTTGACTTCAGCCTGTCCTAGATTTTCCTTAGACCTAACTCTATGGTAGTACCTGGCCGGCACCTCTGCTTTCTGCCAGTCAGTCTCTGCCCTTTCAGGTCTTTTTATATTAGGTCACGGCTGTTTGCGAGCGATCTTTTAGTTATTTCCCCTTTTTCCCCGACCGCGCTATTTATAGCCCACTTGACAGAGGTCACGTGGTCAGCTTCCTAATGGGAAAAACATGTGGCGATGTTTACTTTTGATAGGGCTTAATTAATGCTTTTAGGCTACTTTTTTATTATAAATACCGGCTTTAATTTTGCGTAAAGCTAGACTAGAAATGTTAGAGTAAATTTTAGAACAAGAACAAACATTTTATCACAATTAGAACAGAAGATATAATAGTCTGAAATAGTGTAAAATTTACGTTTTTTTTTATATTTTGTTATGGTTTGTTTATAATTCAATTTTCACTAAATCGGTCACAATCAACATGCATAACAAATTACAGAAATCAAAAGTAGAAAACCTGCAGAAAATGGATATCAAAGATTTGTTTTGGTTTCATGCGTCAAACATTAATTATTGAAAGTTTAAATTGCAAGTCCACATTTATTACCTTAAAATAACACACCCAATTGTCCCCAAAACATGTTTGAATTGCTTTTATGCTACTTTATTATTATAAATACCGGCTTTAATTTTGCGTAAAGCTAGACTAGAAATGTTAGAGTAAATTTTAGAACAAGAACAAACATTTTATCACAATTAGAACAGAAGATATAATAGTCTGAAATAGTGTAAAATTTACGTTTTTTTTTTACATTTTGTTATGGTTTGTTTCTAATTCAATTTACACTAAAACGGTCACAATCAACATGCATAACAAATTACAGAAATCAAAAGTAGAAAACCTGCAGAAAATGGATATCAAAGTTTTGTTTTGGTTTCATGCGTCAAACATTAATTATTGAAAGTTTAAATTGCATGTCCACATTTATAACCTTAAAATAACACACCCAATTGTCCCCAGAACATGAGAGCTAACAATTATCTCAATCATACATCATGAGTTCTGATCCAGTCTGCGCAATGTTTTTCTAATATGTGCTGTTTATGAATTGTCTTACTAGGGAATAGCTTTATGAACAAAGACATATAAGTCTCTATTGATGCTGTTATTGATTCTTTACTAATTGGTTTACTGTGTGATATTTTGTTGTGTACTTTCTCAAATGCTTCTTTCAGTGAGTTGAATTGTTCTTGGGCAATAAAAGCTATGTTAGTTATATCTTGTTTGTCTGTAATTTTCAGTGTTTGTGTAATGATTGCTCTTGTAAGATCTTTATAAACTTTTTGTGTGAGATATCTGTGGCAGTGATTCCCTATAAATGCTCTGCTATTATAAGCCTGTTGTATGATTTTGTGTTTGGCTAGTACCTTGTCCATGTGTGAGCAAACTGGACCAGACCTTGATCTAGTACACAGATCTTGAAACTGAAGTTTGGCCAGCGCATCTTGTGCATTTTCAAGTCTAACTTTAAAATTATCTGTCTCCTCCTTATCCTCACAAAGTTCAATACCTACCTGAAAAATTCAATTTTAGCTCCTAATTCTTCTGCCTATTTCCAGTTCCTACTAAATCTCTTCAAGTTCTTAAAAGTACTAATGTTTGCATGTATCTCTTGCGAATTCTCAAATATCTTTGCGTCTATTGTATCAGCTAGCTGTTCTAGAAGTCTGTGGTGTTTCAAAACAATGCCTAATAAAATATGAAGGTAAGGAGGAGCTACATTTTCAATTTCAATCTCTAACATTGGTTTGTGTAAACAATTATGGTAATGTGCCACTTGCCTTTTATTCCCTTTCCCATATTTCATATATCTATTGTAATATCTTATCAACATGGCCAAACTTCTTGGTTTGCAAGTTGTATGCTCTCTGGATGTCTTTGATGAAAATGTTTGGTTTGTCTGGAGCTCAAGGAATATACCCATGTCTGTGGTGTCTCCAGCAAAACTAGGAAATAATCCCCGAATAAGAAAACAACAACTTGTTTACCATCCCACTCTAAATATTTTAGTGACTCTATCTGAGCTTTCATGCCATTCATAAATATTTCTAAATTATCATATGTATCTCTGACTCTAGCCATTGATAAAAGGATGGTATTAGATTTAGAATTTGGTTTCTCTAAATTTACTACCTGCATTGTAACTTTGAATGAAAGAAGATATACAAACAGTTACTTAGAATTCGCTGGCAGCCGTCGTGTGCACAGGATTGTCTACCAAAGAACACCAATGGAACAGTCCTTATCTCACACACAATTAAAAAAAAAATTCATGTTATAAATAGAAGATTAACAAGACTTGAAAGATAGATCAAATTATGTGGAAGTTATCTATAGCTTTACATGTTTTCTGACGCTTATATACGTAGCTAAATATCATTATAAATGAATGAAAATGCAAAAACAGATGGTGCTTTACAACAAGTTATTTTTTTACTACCTTATTTAAGATTTGTGGGTATCAGGAATGCGTTTAAAGGGATTTAAATGCTATAAAATCTGGTGACAATATGCTTGTTCTTGTAATGCCACACTCACAAAACTGACTATCACACATTCTCAAGATATGAAACCAAAAAAAAAAGTATGTGGAAATAATCTTAAGCTTCCCTTCGAGAAGTCTTTATAATTATAAACTCAAACGAATGGGCCGATTTTTAGATATTAAATTAATAAAAAGATTACTTATTTCATGAATTTCCTTAAATGATGACGCTGTTTTCAAAAGTCTGTAACTCCGTCAAAACTAATTTCAAACAAATAAAAATGCAATCAAAAATAGAACACAGAACAAAGTTATAGTACACAAAATAATTTTAGCGCTGTGTTTATCCAGAACGAGTGTGTAATGATTTATATTTTACTGATTTTACTCACACATCAGCTGATTTTCCCCGCCAAAAACTTAAATAGTCTTTTACGGTGCACACAAAATTTTATACCCGGTGTCAGAATTCCGGTCACCGAAACTAAAAGAGCGCTCTGGTATAGGGCACAAACAGCCGTGAGGTATTATCATATGTTTAGTTCTGCCTTTAATGGCTTTTAACTTATTCCACACATCTGTTGTAGAGTTAGTTGTAGGTATCAGTGTTTGGCAGAAATTTCTCCAATGATTTTCTTTTGCCCTAACATGGATCCACTCATTTTTAAAGCTTTTAAATGTATTGCATTTGTGTGTGTGTGTGTGTGTGGGGGGGGGAACAAGTGCTTGTGGAATAAGAGTTGAGAAGAAATAGCTGGCGATGAATATGGCACATATTGAGGAAACATGTTAATAGCATCACAAGGCAGTCATTTTACTGGAATTCCCAGAGTAAGATGGGTAGAGAGAGAGAGATCGAGTAACACACGGGAAAGAGAACCAGAGACATAAATGAAACAGACATGGAAAGACCCTCAGCTGACGACACGGGGCAGTTTGTTGAAGGTCTATACTTCTTGGGAAGATGAAGGGTAATGATATATGTTGTTTTGTATGGGAGAAAAAAGAGATGAGGAAGAAACGTCATATCTCAGCAAGTGTTTTTCAAAGTACCGTCCATTTATAATGTATGATGGATATACATCATCATAGAAACCCTACAACACGGGATTACAGCAGCCAACGAGACGCGTCTGAATCAGGAACACATACTTGAGCACCTCGCTACGTTTCACGGCCGTAATAATAATAATAATAAATTCTTTAAGCACCAAACACGGCGCATAAGGCAGAAACCAGTGCTCTCCAGGTTGTTCGTTGTGACGCCACTCCTCTTAGCTCTTGCACATTGTTTAATCCCAACGTTCTTCCTTCTCTTATTATTGTTCTTCTGAGTGTTTCTTTTGGTCTTCCTTTTTTCCTCTTACCCTCAGGAACCCAAGTGAGTGCCTGCAATGGTATTCTGTTGTTTTGCATTCGTAGGACATGACCGATATATGACCATCGTCTTTTCCTTATATAGTTGGAGACATATTTCTGCCTAGAGTCTTCTCTTATTTGTCGATTAGTCTTGAATTCTTTCCAACTGATGTTCATGAGTTTTCTAAGACATTTGTTCTCGAATGTATTCAGCTTGTTCTCCAATGATTTTGTTATTTTCCAACTCTCACAGCCGTATGTTAACACTGAGATAACATTTGAATTAAACAGACGAAGCTTGGTATGTATATTCAATGATCGTAATTTCCAAATGTTAGATAATCTGTGTCACCATCCTGAGTCATTTTACTGCCTAAATAATTGAAACTTTCAACTTTCTGTAGTTTTTCCCCGTTCAGGATGATATTAAAGGTCTCGTTAGAAAAGTTCATAACTTTAGTTTTAGAGGCATTTATTTGGAGACCTATTTTAACCGAAAGATGACACAAATTATTTACTGCTTCTTGGGATTGTCTGGGAGTTGAACTTAAGAATGCTAAATCATCTGCGAAATCCAGGTCCCCCAGGAATTTTCCATTTGTCCATTTTATACCTAATTGTTCATTGTGGGTATAGTTTCTCATAACCCAATCAATAGCTATTCCAAAAAGTAGTGGTGACATAATACAGCCTTGTTTCACCCCTGTTTCTACTGTAAACCATTCTGTATTCCCTTTATTTGTTCTAACACAACATCTTGCATTGTCATATAGCGCTTTGATTATATTCACATATTTTGTTGGAAAAACCATAGATTGTAAGTATCTTCCACAATGATGGGCGGTGTAGACTATCAAAGGCTTTTTGAAAATCGACGAAGGTGATAATAAGTGGTGATTGCATTTCCACTGATTCTTCTACGCCTTAACTCAGCGCTCGCCCTTATCATTATTATCGTCAACGTGCCATAAACGCACATATCTAGAAACTGTAATAATCTAACGTCTTGTCATGTCAAAATCGGCTCCCCTACCCATGTCACATCGAGAACTTATACATCACTCCACCCTTCCCCATCTCCCCACCTTGATCCAACCCCCCTTCTCCCAATCCAACACACGTTTACTCCCACCAACAATCCCCACCTCCCTCCCCTCTCTTCAAACCCATATAAATGTACCCCCCACCCCCCCCAAGTGTATGTCCCCCAAGTGTGTGTCATGGGGTCCCCTCTTAATCCCTGATTGTAACTCTCTTCAGATTCATCTCCCTTCAGAGAGATCCAAACTGTATCAGTTAACAAACTATCCCCATCAACCCTATATTTCACCTGATAGTACCCATATGTATTCTTCTCCACATAATCTCCCACCCATGATGGAACCATCCCACTCCCCCCACCCCTTATACCTAACCCTAACAATTCCCCACCTCTCTAACCGCCACTAAATTCAGAACACTCCTACCTTCCCACTCATCATCAATTAACTCTTAAAAACCAATCTGGCGCCCCATCACCCTTCCCACAGAGACCCACCCCCCTATTATTTCTAATTATCCCCCCCCCTTTATCCTACTAATCGAGACATGATATCTCTCTCTACTTTCCTCTATTTCCTTCCCCCTGTACCACCCCCCATCCTATCTCCTATTCATATACTTTCCCTTCCCTGTCTCTCACACTCCTCAATATCCCCCCCTTCTCTTTCCCCCCCCCCCCCCCATACCAGTAGGACTTCCTGACCTCCTAAAATCCTCCTAACACAACAAACAAAAACCAAAAAATACCACTCCAAATATCCACAAACCAAGTGCCCAGTTGTTATCACTACCCATTCGTTACCACCCTCATATCCCAGCCAGTACCTGAGTATAAGGGCAGTGCGTGCATCTGACATCTCCCCCTCTACCCCCCACAAATTAACAAAAAACTCCTTCTACATAGTGCAAACCCCACCTCATTGCATACGTGATCACTCTGATTCCAATAGAGAATGTTACATCTATCAGTGCTGACCCCCCCCCCCCATTGTAGGTCTCTGTTCTGTCCCTACATGTTATAGATGTTGTCCCCACAAAAATACCTAAATTCCTACCTCCCCCTCTCAGTTTAGAACTAATCAAACACTCTACCACGCTTACCCATGGTCATGTCACATACTAAATCACTCGATTCCCCCCACCCCCTGTCCCTCCCAACCACATTCATCTCCCCTCCCATATAAAAACCCTCTTCACATAACACTCCACGCATATTCACCTCACCTCGCCCTCTACCATTTATTTACTTATTTTAATTAGCGACATACACATCCACTTAAGCGATCAATACCCATCGACGATGCGTAAATAAACCATACACTCCTTCTTCCACAACCCTGCAAAACCTGACGCCCATCAACAATCTCTCTTTCCCTCACGCTCACAACCTACATCCCACTTCCCTCCAACTCCTTAAACCACTACCTCCCTCACAAGAGACCCAGGGCCCGCCCAGAGTGTCACCACTTTTCTTTTCGTCACATGAAAATACATCCTTCACACAGTCTCTCAGCCCTTATCATCTTTAATACCAAAACCGCATCTACAATTCACGCAACGTCTTCACTGACTCTCGAATGTATATCCTCACATCCATCAGAATAATAGTTAAGCCTATAAGTCTGCCCCACCCCAGTCGCTACAACTCACCCTGAATGTCGTAGTGTCATTCGAGAACCGTTTAATAGACACATAAGAGTGCACAATACTATCCGCCCACAAGCTACTAAAACTAACACCGTGTGTGTGTACCTCTCGCCAGAAGGCACAAATCATCGTACCCATCGCTCAAGTAGTAACCTAGTATATGCTGAGTACAAGCTCAACTACTCTGACCTACATGACCGTCTCTCAGTCACAATAAGTTTCCATCTCAAGCTCTCCGCACACACTGATATAGAGACTCACTCAACACCCGTCGCGCTCGGAGTGTAACTCTTTGCTCGCCCTATCAAGATATACTGTACAATGAAGGTCACGACACTCACACAATGCGCTAACCATCACCCACCCACAAATAAATATCACCGCTGTCGCCGCTCAGTCCAGCCCCACACAACAAACACCAACCATCCCCTATACAACCCACCTATACACATATCTATTACCCATTACCCCCCAACCACATCCAATGTGCTAGAACATCATAGCCTAATGACCCTTCATCATGCCTACATGTTACTTATAGATGTGTGATCAACATCAACATTTATAATAACTGCACAGTCACCTCCACTCACACTCCGCAAACACCCCATGATGTCCCTGTCAAACTCATCCCCCCACACACCAATGTCCCCCACCTCCCCCCCTGACTGTCGCACTGGTAATCACTCATCCTCACCCCATCTCACATCCCCCACTAGAGATACCTGCTCGTCGCGCACGGCCATCCTATTGATCATGTTCGAGATCCTGTCAGCCCTTTCACTTGTCACTCTCGTGCCCCCCCCCCTCACCACCCCCCCCACCCCTCCCTCTTCAGTGTGGGGGTGAACCCCACCCCAAACCTCGCATCCTACTCACCATTCATCTTCCCATCACTTCGCCCCACCCCACCATCGCCAGACAACCATTTCAAATCATACCCAAACTCCTCCATAGTTCTATAATCTGATGATCAAATAGTACCTCTGTCCACAGATTAGCTCCTATGTCATCAGTGTAGTCATGCATAACGTAGACTGTCATATATTCTCACAGCAGAATGCTCAGCTATCAGCCCTGCTATGATCCACGGCCCCACTATCTACGCTGATCCGCATCTCGCCATTGGCAGTGATAGCATGAGTCATCCGAGCGGACTCCCATTTTTAAATTGTCTGACCTGCAGAAGAGATTGATCAGATATTCGACATATCTAATTCATCCTCAAACATCATGACTACCAACCGGAATACTTGTGTGTCTTTGTTAGTACGCAACTGTGTGTGTGAACGATTGTTGTCTGCTCGGAATGTGTCAGTATAGATACATTCGGATTCAAATGGCCACTCACGAGACCGTGTTGTGATACTTCTCTCAAGTACCTCTGTCGCCAGACCCAGCTAGTGCAAGTTCTCTCTGCACGATCAGCCTGTATCTGCCACAGCTCACAAAATGACAGACTACTAATCACAGTCAGACCCCTACTCATAGACCTTGAGTGTTCTATGTCTTCTTCCCACGCCCTACATGTAATATACGTTCGCCTATATGTCTCTGGACACACTGACTGCTCACTACTGCATGTGTGCGCACTGCGTTACGTCGCTGATAACTCCCGACCGGATCTGCTTGGCCAGTCCGTGTATCTGCTAAATTCTGTGATCATCAAGTGCACAGAAAGCATTAGATGGATCACTACGCTCGGTACTCTAGCTGTGCTAACACAGTGCTCCAGGAGTGCAGAATATCTGTTATCACATCGCGTTATGTGGTGAGCGTATGTGACCTGACCAACTTTTCTACACGTCCAACCTAAAGAAGATATTTTCTGATTCTTGACCACGGTCGTACATAGTTTAGTAAGATCGTACATATGAGAGATTAAAGACTAAGCAACCGTTGCTCACATATAGTCATTCAATACGACGCTGATCTTTGCAGTCATCTTCAGCACGTGTGCAAATATGCTTGCCAGTTGAAACTTCTGACTGCTTTATCGTGTGTGTCAGCTCAGATGTGTCTAACAAGTTATAACGCCATCCGAGTGTCAGTTAGAGAGAGTCGCGCCTTCGCCATCAGGTTGTATTGCGCCAGTCTGCATGATGCCTCATGATGTCAGTCACGAGCGCAAGATTAGACACTGTTTCCGCCGAAGAGCACGCACCTTTGGTGTATCAGTCAGTGGGCTGCCATGCACAATTTCATACAAATCTAGACTCGTTAACTGTTTCCGCAAAATATTTCAAAATCCCAAGAGTCTGTGATTTCAATTAACCACCCACGCTACTTTGCTTGTTTGTTCGGTTTATATCGCTCACCCCCCAGCCTATACCTACAAACCTCCCACTCCACACCATCACTCCCAACACCTACCGCCCTGTTGTATGTTGTCACTCACCAACTCTCCCCTGACACCTAATAGTCCTCATCAATCGGGCCATTTAACCACTCCCAAGTACTCCTTATACAACCACCTCATTCTACCCCCTCACTATACTCCTTACCACCATTCATCCTTCATGCACTTATGTGTATCCACACCATAATCGGTGAAAGGGCATCTACGCACTTCTAATCTGTAGAGTGAGATAACATGCACCTCCGTCCCTGCAAAGTTTTGTTTACATCCTCGCAATACGAAAGTCCGCCTAAGTAGAGTAGTGCCAGATCATAAAGGACCAATTGAATAGACCACGCGCTATACATTCTCTACTAATCGCGTAGTGTCGTGTCACCATAACGCACTACGCACCCAACATCCACCTCAACCCCTCCCCCTCCCCCCGAAGACCCCCCATCTACTATACCACAAAGCACTCCCGGACCGCACAACTCATAATTTCACTGTGTAGCCATCTCGTTACATCCCTTGTCATGTCAACAAAAGGGACCTCTGCAAGGGCTCTTCCCATGTAGATACCATATGGCCCCTCCTGATTGAGTCCACTGTCCACCTGACTCGACGCCCAGACACCCTTTCTTTCTACTAAAAACCCCCATCAGCTAAACACAACATATAGTTTTTTAATAATGTCACATTCCCATACATTCCCCCTTGCCTCCATCTCTCATTAAACTGAATCTTTACAACTACACTGATTCCCCGTCCTATTCTCGCGCCTCCACATTACGCTCTAGTCTCATGCACATTTTGGACCCCACCACTACGATCGTGCTGTCATCACCTCTAGTAGACACCCCCACAACCAAGTGTGCCACCACCCCTCTGCCACTATACTGAATCCTAGTGTGTCTCCCGTGCAAGATTACCCTCTGTCCCATCCATCTGTCTCTTGTACTGCTTCTCCCCACCGACGCCAAGACTAAAGTGTACTACGCAGCGACGCCACTCCCGAGCACATTCCATCTATCAGTTAACCAATTTTCAAACTACCAAAGCCAATCACTTTGCCTCAAGTGCTGTGTTTGTGTGTGTTGCCCAACTCCTCCGCGCATGCCTCTCACCCATCCACCCAGTGCCTGTGTTTCAAGTGTCGCCGCCACGCTAGTGGATAACGTGCGCACCCTAGAGTCTGCTACCCTCCAGACTGCCTCGCGTATGCATCCATTGCAGAGGAGGCATGACTTCTACTGCTGTTCACATTCTACCCAAATGTTGAAGTCGCTGTGAGTATCTCTAACACTAAATGACTAGAAGAGAGAAGGTTCCGCCAGTGTATTGGACTCTATTGCATTCAGGTTGTCGCGTTGCTTACCTCTGAATGTGACGAAGTCCCTATGTCATGGTGTAAACGCCTGTGTGTCTGTTTGTGCAATACGACATCTGTGCATGTGCAGCGTGTTGTACGCTAGAGCTCTCATAGATAGAGCTACGTCTGACGAATGGTACTAGTGGCCAGATATGCTTACAATAGTGTGAAGGAGTTAGATCTCGCTCGCGGCAGTGAGCAGTGTCAGACTAAGCTAGGACAAATATTTCGCGGCTATATATGCGCGTCACCATGCCCATCCACTCGGACAAGGTACTGATCCAGCGTGCCTCAGTTTGGCATGTGTGGTATCCGAACTAGTTTTGTCCCTAGGTGAGGTAAGTTCCCCCCCGTAAGTACCTCTCCATGCCATTGCGCAAGGTACACACAATCGCCCTACCATCTCGACATCTGTACCCGCATCTCCTCTGTCTGCACCCCCCCTACAAATTTTCGTCTCTGCTGTCCTCCGTCCCAGACCAAATGCCCCCCCCCCACTCCCGCGTGCTCCCCCCCTCTCCGAACCGTCCCCCACTCTTCCCCCTCTCTCCACCTCCGACAGCCCACCAATCCGTCCTACATACACCCTCTGCCAAGACTTTTCTTTTTTTCACAGGTTCCCAATGTCTCGTAGTAGGGCATTCTTTGGTTAGTGGGGTAAACCATGAATATATTATATTCCTCTTTTACATCGTTTGATTGCAGTCTGTGTACATCTATTCTTCTATTTTTATTCGGTTGGTATAACTTCTTCAGTTTAATTCTCAGTTTAGCTATGCAGAGGTTATGATCGCTTCCGATCTCTGCACCTCTGTATGCTCTGACGTCTTGAACTGATGAGCGAAATTTTGCGCTTATGCAGAAGTGATCTATCTGGTTCTTAGTTCTGCCATCAGGTGAATTCCATGTTATCTTGTGGATATTCTTATGTGGAAAGATGGTGTCCGCCACAACGAGGTTTGATATTTCACAAAGTTCTAGAAGTCTTTCACCATTTTGATTCATACAGCCTATGCCATGAGTACCGAGATATCTTTGTACTCCATCGTTGTTGTCACCTACTTTGGCGTTAAAATCGCCCATGACTACTATTATGTCATGCTTGGGTATTGTGTTGATGGTACTTAGAAGTGCTTCATAGAAGTCATCTTTTGTGGTATCTTTTGTAGTGATCCGGAAAAGCAAGTATAATGTAAATAACTAGATTAGGGAATTCCCACAAAAGCACCATTCCGCACGGAAAAGAATGACATTGAACACCGAGTATCACAAAGTGATGTATTTGGAAACAACTTGCCCTTGAACTGGATATCTGCAACAGTGCATAACAGTGGCAAGGCTGACTTCTGCACTCAAAATGTGACGAAAGTATATGCACAGCTTGCAGATCTTACCAACGTAAGTTGTCAGGTGCCAAGATCTTAGTTACAGCTAAATGGATAGGTTCTTATATTTTATTAGACTAGAATCTGTCACCGGGTCAAGAATCAGTGAAAATTCTTCTTTAGTTGTTGTGTCTTGTCAGGTAAACCTTTAAACGTTGAGAAATTCAGTGGCACTGTTTAGCACACTGGGTGAGCGTAGTGATCATTAGACTTTTTGTCTTTGATACAGTTCGTCCAGTCACCCGTTTCATGGGCGCGGTGCCGATCGTAAGAGGCAGGTGTTCGCATATGGCGCCTAATTTTGGGGATGCAGCACGAAAACGAAGTTATTTATAAACAAAAGAATTGGGGCGGTGATTGTAGTAGAGTCAACCGAAAGTTAAGTCAAGAAAAAAGAAATCCTGATATGGCTTTAAAAAATTATAGGCCCCTAGATGCTAGTTCATCTGCGTTCCGTTTGTAGTCATGCTAAATCTGCAGGCCTGTCGCTAGGACAAAGTCCACAGTCTTTTCCAGGTCAGCACAGTAGCCCCATAGCTTCTGCTTGAGCTCAACACTCCCTGGCCATGTCAGACGGCGTGGGTCATCTTGGGTTGGGCAGTTTTGGAGAATGTGTTCGGAGTCTGATTCCAGTTCCACATGGACATTTATTTGTATGAGAAAACCTGAGGCGATAGAGATAGCCCAGTAATCTGCAGTGTCCAGTTCAGGCAGACCATGATAGTCTGTTGGTGTCTGTTTAGTTGGTGGATTGGGTCATCTCTGCTGCATCTATCACCTTCCACTGATTTTTGTACTTGTTGTGAATGATAGTTATAGCTTCTCGATAGGACAGTGGGTAGCTGAATTGTTCCATTTTATTAGATGCTAGTGATATCTATATAAGTGCAATAATGGCCTGAGGCTTGGGATTTCTGCATCCAATTTTAAGGTTTACCATATGATAGCATTAGATATGAATGAGCTTAGTTAATGACTTGTTCATGGTAGAATAGATAGTGGATTTCATAGTGGAGTAGATACAAAAGTCAGACCAGCGGTAAAGAAATGATTTTAACAAAACTACAGACCTTTAGATTTACAGGCAAAATCATTTAGATTCTAATTAACTATTTTCCTGGGTTTTTCTATTGAGGACATAAAAAGGAAGCTTTTTTGAGTGTACTTATTAAAGAAAATGTGTAAAATGGTGTGTAGAGTGTAATGGTGTGTAAAGAACACTGAAATGATATGCGGAATTTTCCAATTTGGCAATGTTTAACTGTTATGTTTATTACTGAAACATTTTTACTTGAAACTATTTTTGTGGTATTTTCATTTAAGTGTAAAAAGGCCGCTGTACATCATAATGTATTTAGTAATGTTATTCACCTCTTCAGAATAGAGTGCCAGATGGGATGAAGCCTTGCTGTACAAAAAATTAAAAAAATCTAATGGAAGCTAAAAAACGCATTGTAAAAAAAATTTTCAGCGTTTCATTAAGGGGCTTTAAAAAATAAAAAAGATTAGAATTTATTTTGCATTGTAGAAATGCTGTAGGCTAACTTCATCATTTAGTCTATTTCTGCAAAAAAAAAATTTATTTTATGGAAATACTGAATTGCTTTCTTGACAGTTCTAATCTTAAAATTTTATTGAGCAATATTTTGAATTTATCAAACCGCTAGGCCAGTAGCTTTTGTTGACTTTTAGTGTCAATCAAACCTTAAATTTGTGACCTGTGTATCAATATTAACAGTTTATCAGAGAGGTACCATGGGTGTTGATAAAAAGGCGAATTTTCATGTGCTTAGTTTTTAGTAAAATAATCATCAGCTAACTGCAAAATCATTTAGATTCTAATTTACAATATTCCTATTTCTATTATGAGGAAAAAAAAAAAGGACTGACATTAAAGAAGTTCAGTAATACTTTTTTTTTAATTGATTTCTAAATTTAGGCAATAGGCTCTCTGCAAGTTCAAATGTGAAAGTAATTGTGAATGAAAACGGTGCAGATTTTCATTGGAAGTAATCACCACCGAGTACCGGTACGAGCAAGAATAAAGATGAAATTCATAACAACTGGGCCAAAAAGAAAACAAAAAATTTGACATCAGTAAATTGAGGGACCCTTTCACAAAAAAAGCATTTGTATCTGATATAAAGAAATGTTATCTAACTGCCAAGAGTCAGGAAAAGACAGTTCAATATGTTGGCCAGAAATTCAGTACAATTTCAACAGTATATAAAGAAAGCAGCAAAACTTGCTTGGGATTCCAGGAAAAGAAGATAACAAGATTGGATAACACCAGAAACGTTGAACACCATTAGGATGAGAAAAGAAAGAAGATAGAAGCAGTCCCCTAGGCTGAAGGAAATATATAGTGAACAGTACAGTCAGATGAGCAAGGAAATAAAGCGTCAAACCTGAGCTGACAAAAGGAAATTCAAAGAAAATCTTGCAAGTCAGGCAGAAGCAGCAGCACTGAGGAATGAACAAAGCACGGTGTATAAAGTAACAACAGCAATCAGTGGAAAACAGGGCACAAACAACATTACATTAGTGAGAGACAAGAGTAGAAATCTCGTCACCACAGCAAGATGGGCAGAAAACTTCAGAGAAACACTAAATAAAGCACCTCCAGAGTCACAACTGATCATTCCAGAAGCTGAAACTTATCTAGATATAAATACAAATATTCCATGTAGGGAAGAAATCATCACAGCTATCAAAAGATTGAGCTTGAAAGCTCTAGGCCATGACAGCCTAAATGCAGAGCTATTTAAAACAGATCCTGTATTAGCGGTAGAGCTATTAGAACCACTATTTGCACAAATCTGGCAAACAGAGACAACACCAGTGGAGTGGAACAGAGGAATAATTGTAAAATTGCCAAAGAAAGGAGACCTCACTGACTCCAATAACTAGAGAGGAAGTACTCTCCTATCAGTTCCCAGCAAAATATTGGCAGAATAATTATTCAAAGTATTTTAAGAGCACTAGACAATAAACTGAGGAAGGAACAAGCAGGATTCAGAAGAAACAGACAATGTGTAGATCATATATTCACCCTCAGGAACATAGTAGAGCAGTGATCAGAATGGCAGAGGCAGCTGTTTATATATTTTGTTGACGTTGAAAAGTCATTTGACAGCATACACAGGGACATCCTATGGAAAATACTGAGGGCTTATGGAATTCCTAAGTGCATGGTCTACATCATTAAAAGCCCGTATGCTAATTTTGCATGCAGTGCTGGGCCGAGCAACCTAACTTTTGAGATGAAAACAGGAGTGCTGCACGGATGCCCCTTATCAACCACTCTGTTTTAAACTGTCAAAGACTAGGTGATGAATCAGACAACAGTGGATGCCCCTAGAGGAATAAGATGGACAACTTTCTCTACACTGGACGATCAAGACTATGCAGATGACATTGCACTATTTGCATACTCACATCAACACATCCAAGAAAAAAACAGACTGGCTGATTAAACATAGCCAACAGGTGGGACTACACATTAATCTCAAGAAGACAGAAGTCATGACACTAAATGTAAGAAATCCTGCACCCTTAAAAATAAGGGACCAAGAGCTGGAGAATACAAACACATTGACATACTTAGGAAGCTTAGTAACACAAGATGGTGGAAGAAGCAAAGACATCAGTAACCGAATGAATAAAGCTAGAATAGGCTTTGTCAATCTAAACAACAACTGGAAATCTTCCCAGTACAGTACAAACACTAAATAAAAAATCTATGAAAGCTGCGTAATTTCTGTACTTCTGTACAGTGCAGAATTCTGGAGAGTAACAGAAAAGGAAATGTCCAAATTGTCCTCTTTCAACACAACCTGCTTAAGGAAAATTCTTCAAATTTTCTGGCAGAATCCCATCACCAACCAAGAACTGCTAACTCGGAGCCACAATGAAGACGTGCACCATCAAAGCAAGTAGACACTGGAACAGTGTTGGCCACATCCTCAAAATAGACCCTGACACCATTGCCAGAACTGCCATGCTATGGACTCCAGAAGGAAAGCAAAAGCAAGGAAAGCCACATGGCGAAGAACTGGAGGCAGAGATGCTGAGCATGAACCAGAGCTGGGGCACCACACGAAGGATGGCAGTTGACCAAGCAAAGTGGAGACAGTTTATTGTTGCCCTTCAAGATGCCACCAGGTGTGATGGTCACTGATTGCTTTGTCAGTCAGTGGTGAAGGACCAAAGAAGAAAAGATTTATTGTGATGAGTGTTCTCTACCTGCTGAAATCTGTTAACAGACTGGGCAGTGGGGTGAAAAGTTTTGCCTGTATTAGTTTGGGTCCTAGTTCAGTTTGTAGAGTGCTTGGCAATCACGCAGCCACATCAAGAAAGGTAGGGAATTGCCAGAAACACTTTGTGTGGCAATTTTGAGAAACAAAGGTAAAGTTTTATTTTACCAAGAGAATAGAACATTCAGAGAAAAGATGCAAAGACACATGCGGAACACTTCAATATGACAGACCTTGGCAATGTTGGTCATGACCATTCCCTAATGTAGCAGACTTTTCCATTTGTGACGATGCATTAGTGTGAATGCTGTTTTACCAACTATTGTGACACAAAATAAAAAAATGAGAGGTAAACTTGACACTTATTAAACAAGATTATCCTCGAGAGATTAAAAGAGTCCATTGACAAGAAACTGAGAGATGAACAAGCAGGTTTTCGACAAAACAGATCCTGTATAGACCAGATCGCCACTTTGAGAATAATAGTTGAACAAAGTCTGGAATGGAATTCACCACTATACATTGGATTTGTGGACTACGAAAAGGCATTTGACAGTGTAGACAGAGAATCACTTTGGAAATTGATGAGGCATTATGGAGTTCCCCTGAAGATCATTAATTTAATAAAGAAAACTTATGAAGACATGACATGCAGAGTTCTTCATGAAGGACAACTTACAGAACCGTTTGAGATAAGAAAGGGAATGCGACAGGGATACCTCTTGTCTCCATTTCTTTTCTTTCTAGCAATAGACTGGGTTATGAAAACATTGACGACACAAAACAGAAATGGAATCCGGTGGAATCTGACTAAACAGTTTGATGATCTAGGTTTTGCTGATGACTTGGCTCTCCTGTCTCATAACCGTAATCAGATACAGGACAAAATGAAAAATCTCGATGAGAGGTCACAGCAATTGAGTCTGAAAATACACAAAGAAAAGACAAAAATAATGAGAATAACTGCTGGAAATGATAACAAGGTTGAACTTGAAGAAACACCAATACAAGATGAAGAATCGTACACATATCTTGGCAGCAATATAGACAAAGTTGGAGGGACAGACAATAATATTAAAATAAGAATACAAAAAGCAAGAGGAGCATTCGTTGCATTGGGAAATAAATGGAGATCAAGAGAAATCGGATCCAACACGAAAATAAGAATCTTCAACTCAAATGTGAAGTCAGTCCTATTGTATGGCTCTGAGACATGGAGAACAACAAAGACAACTACCAAAAAGCTACAGACTTTCATAAATGGGTGCTTGCGTAGAATAGAGGGATTAAAATGGTATGACAAGGTTACCAATGTGGAACTGATGACAAAAACCAGACAAGTGCCTGTGGAACAAAAGATGAGAAGAAGACGATGGCAAAATAGGACACACGCTGAGGAAACCTGTTGATAGCATTACAAGAAAGTCCTTGTTCTGGAACCCCCAGGGCAAGAGAGGCAGAGTAGACCAAGAAGCACATGGAAAAGAGAGCTGGAAACAGAGGTGAAAATGATGAGAAGGTGGAAAGAACTTGAGATGATGGCACGTGACAGGAGGACTTGGCATTTTTTTGTTGAAGGCCTATGCTCCCTGGGGAGTGGAGGGTTACGAATGAATGAAACTTGACACTTCAGCAGAAATTTGCTGTCATTTATCAGCTTGGCATGTAGTTAAAGCAAAACTGCTAAACATAAGTCGCAGCATGTCTGTCAGTGGATTCACTTTGTAGTTTTGATTTTTTAAATTTGGAGTCTTAATTTTAAGTTTAGAATTTTAAGAGTAATGATTATTTTTTTGGTTCCACAAAATAATACAATACATACAATCATGAAAAGCCAAAAAAAAAAACATCCTTTTCTTAAGGTTTTTTGCCTGTGGTAATCTTGCTGACCATTCAGAGGCTGCCTTGGCTAGAAAGGCTGAGAATCACTGCATTAAAGTGATAGTAAGCAAATTTAATACCAAAAAAATTAAATAAAATGTTCAGAAAACTAGAACAGAATTAAAAAAGGACACAGATATGTACACAAGCAAACCAGTGAGTTGACTTGCAATGGAAACTTGCAGAAACTGGATACCTGATATTAATATAAAGGAAGGATTTAATAGGGAATTCAGATCAAACAAACAAAAAAAGATTCGCCAATGTCAGTGAAAAAAAAGAAAAAAGAAAAGGAGGATTTAAATTTAAAAATGCTTGGAAGACAACTCCAATTATTTCTGCTCCCTACCACGTGCACTGATGCACTAAATAATGACACAGACATTGGTTGCTGCCAATAATGAAAATATATTTTTCATTAAAGAGTGCATTTTTTTTCTGCTAAATTTATGAACAAGATGTCCTCCGTATGAAAAAATCAATTTAATTTTGGAGTAATTATGATATGCTGACCAACGGGCTGATCACCCGTTTGCCAGTCACTTCGATTACGGAAACAACAGCAAATTGATTGATTTGCCGTTGCCCTAAAGACGCCAATAGGCGTGATGGGAAACAATGGCAAAGAAAACCTATCTGCTGTTGCCCTAAGACGCCACTAGGCGTAATGGCCACTGACTGCTTTGACGGTCGGTGGCTAAGGACGGAAGAAGAAGAAGAATGATATGCTGAGTGTAATTTTGTTTTACCAGTGGTAAATCTCATATTTTCTTTCTTTTTTCTTTTTTTAAAAAGTTTCTCAGTTCATTCATCTTCACATCTTTCACTAATA
This sequence comes from Oreohelix idahoensis, assembly GCA_024509875.1. Classification (NCBI taxonomy): domain Eukaryota; kingdom Metazoa; phylum Mollusca; class Gastropoda; order Stylommatophora; family Oreohelicidae; genus Oreohelix; species Oreohelix idahoensis. The sequence continues at coordinate 532,830 of JAMPIV010019064.1, read as the reverse complement.
TGGCACATAATCAAAATTTTAGTCATAATCTGCCAATTATAGCAGGGTTCATTTTTATAACCCAGATGGAAACTGTTGAGGTTGAGTTGAGGGATATTTTGACAAATACCATCCAAGAGCGGGATGAGTACATTGAGCAGCTATCTGACATGCAGATGTCTTTGACGTCACAAGAGGCTCAGATCAAGTGAGGATAGCTATATCCGTGATATGTCGTTTATACATATTTAACATCATCAAAATAACTTTTATATATGTATTTAAGTACAGCTGTTCTCAATGTTTTAAACATTGTTTGCTCTTACTACATATTCCTCAACAAGTATTTAGAGACATTTAAATGAACATTTGTAGCCACAGTGACCTCTTGTTATCTGTATTCATTTTTCTGAGTAAAGTCAGTTTTGAATAATATAAATAAGTTTACTGAAAATTAATAATAGTCACTAGGAAGTGTCTTAAGTTCAAAAACAGCTTTGACGTCCAAATTTAGGTGATACTGCCATGCGTTTGAGATCCTTTTATGTACATTTGCTTTGTCACAGTTCTGTAAACTAACTGTACTACCAGCATTGTTTGATTTATGTTTTAGTGTCCTGTACAGGAGCATCCAATTGGCTGAGTGGTTAGAGTGCTGACTTTTAGCAGCCAAGTTACCTGGTTCTGGAATCAAAACCTGGTAGCATTATACTCCAGTCTGCCCAGCTGTAAATGGGTTTCTGACTCTGCTTTTGAGTGTGGGAAAGCAAAGGCAGCAAGGAAGAGAGCTGATCACCCTGCCTCATTAAAAATACTGGATCTAGTACAGTAAAATCTCTAACACTTCATTCCTTTATGGCAGTATCTGCTATGGGACAACCTTGACCTTTTATACTGCAGAGACTTACGAGACATAGCATACTCATCCTGAATAACCAAAGAACCAATAATATTCAATCAACCAACTAAAACAACAAAATGAAAAAATGCTGAACAGAGTAGCGCACACCAAACTACCAGCCAGCATAATTTTTAAAAAACTAACAACAGTGAACCATTCAAGCAAACGAACACAAACTTAACAACAAATGTTGAACAAACAATATAACCGACAAAACCAGTGAAAGAAACAAGCATAAAACAAATAACTAACCAATAAATCAGACAAGAAAATTATTGACATGAATGGGAAAAATCAACAAACAAAGTATGATCCCAGAACAAAAAAATTAATCACTGCTGGTGATAAGGATGCATCTATAAGAAAGCATTATTCGCGTGACTGTCAATTTCAAGCAAGCCAAGTGTTGTGTAAGCTAAATTGTCTGTTGTTTTTATTCATGGACTTGCTTCAGGCAGTAATATGTACATAGGCAGTAATTCAGACCCAAAACTGAACTGTGGTATTTTTATGAGTATTAATTGAGATGGGTCATCTTCTTAAAGTGCTTTGGCAGCAGGCATAGGTGTTCTTGTCTCTGCACCACTTCCTGTTGCTAATGTTTTTCAATTCTGTTGTTTTATTATGCGTTGTGATGTTAAACTGTTACTTATTTTCTCTCTTTATTGGCCTTAATCTATTTTTTCCCCACCAATCTATTGTCACAATGTATTTTAGCTGTCTTCTTCTCTCATTTAACATACCCAAAAAAAGTGACTTCTTTCAGGACATGTTTACTCTCTTTAGCTGTCCGTGGTAGTCTTAACATTCTTATTGGAAACCACATTTAGAGCTGGGTAAAGTCTGAAGAGGCATGTTTTATCAAGTCATGTGACTTGGTTTGTAGAGTAGAGAAACATAATTTATACTGGGGAGTGACCTGTACACAGAAGAAAAGGGATGGTATGTTTCAGTGAAAAGGTTTGACTTGTACACTTAAGACTCAAGGCTGTAGTAGCATTTACTATGTTTTACTTTGGCTTTTTGTGGGACAGTAGAAAGCTGAGAGATAATGGAATTGGAATAACTGTAGTGGAAGTGCTAGAAACATTAAATTAACTATATACTTTATTTAGAGCACTTTTCTTTACAATAAATTAACACTAAATCATTATTGTCATGAGTAGTTTCTCTACTGCTATTAAAACTATCCCGTGACATAGGCAGAGAGAGAAGTACTAAAAACTCTTCGCTAACAAAACAATATCTAGGGACACGGAAATCATTGTGATGGTACAGCACTGATACATAACTCAGAAGACTGATTGCAATCTCCAGCTTTAAATAAAGTCAGATCTCTCTATAAGTGTACTATACCACAATCCTATTAGAAAATAGATATTTCAAGAAGAACTAATAGATCTTTTACCGTGCGTACTATATTACAGTTTGGCTTAGAGTACACACCAATCAACCAGTCTAGCTACTCAAAATATGCTGAAGGTACATATCCATTTATGAATTCTTCCACAGCAGAAAATATCAACACACATGTCGGAAACAATCTTAGCAACTGTCTACCCACTAGACCTGTTTGAGACTCTTTATCTTGACTGAGTTACCAAAGGCCTACATCAGATTCTCTCTGTGCACACGTTACTTCAGGTCCAGATGTTCACTCAGTGACTTAACATACTTGCTAGCTTTCTTGCCTCTCCCAACAAATCATGAAACCACCTTTTTATGTGCTCACACGCACAGGGACTTAAAATTCACAGTTTGATTCATTTACTCTATTACATGCGGTAAACAGTGAGAGCCAAACTCGCTGACTTTTCACACACAAAATAAAAGCAACACCTGCCGTCTAAGTTATGCTTCCTTCAGAGCACATGTACTCAGCAGTTGCACAAAACGTGTTGTGATAGTTATTGTTTTCTCCATTCAAGAAGTTATTAGCCAAGATCTTAGTTTCTTAATTACCAAATTTCCCCAGGTTCATTGAATTTATAATCACTTAATTATTTTATTCTTGTCTACCTATTCCCTTCTCTTCCATGCTGCTTGCTGCAAATATATTATCATCGTTAGTGTAACTAAGTAATTTGTAACTTAATTTTTTTTCAATTTGACTCACATTACAGATTTTGATGTTTATAAAGTTATTTAAAGAATTTTTCTTTGAGTAATTTTCTTCTCTGCGGCCATTTTATTATGTCATTGAAGTACAGTATTTTTATTTTGTTTTTGTAGTTTGGTTGACCCCATAACATTGTGTATGCTGAGGTCTTGGTTGATTTATTTCAGCCGTCTGCTCAATGACCTAGAGATGGAGGAACTGAAGAAGAATGAGGTGGAGAAAGAAAAAAATAAGCTAAAGGAGCAGCTTGAAAAGTTATCAGCACAGCTAAGTAAGCTTTGTCTCCATTATTTGTATGTGTGCATATTTGTATGCTAGTGATGATGACAATGAGAATTGAGCCAGAGTGAGCCAGTGCTGTAATTGGCTCTTATGCAGGAAGCTTATACCAATGCACTTCATGTGGTCTTTAGTTGTTGTGTCGGTAGCAATTAATTTTACATACACACACACTCACGCATGCACATGCACACACTCCCATTCATATATGATTGTTTGCTATTTATTTAATAACTGAGTTCATATAATTCATCTTCCCCCCCTGTATTTCATGGCAAAGAATTAAAGTTCTTAATACTTATTCTCAGATAGCTTTTTCCATTTTTATTACTTCTTGCAGGGTTTCTTCTATGTTATCCATTCTGAACGCTTTATCTTGAGATTACGTTATTCTGTATCCTATACTAGTCAACCTGTATGCCAGTTTTAAAATGACAAATGACGTACAAATTAATGAACATTTGAAAAAGTGCAATATAAAACATACTAATTAAGTCGCATGCTGTTCTTTATGTGTATTAGAAATGCTGTGAGTGAAAATAATTTAAAATATGTGATGTCCTTTAAAGTTATCACAGCATTCATAACATGGTGATGTTTGTGTTAATTTTGTAAAGTTCACAAGAAAATCAATAACTTTATAACAGATTATAACTAAAACTGTGGTGATGATATACATAGGTCCTATATATAATAATGTAATAAAAATGAAGATAAAACACTGCCATGTTTAAAAGCAAAAATATCCTAGTAGTTGTAAATTGATGTGCTCTGAGAATGCATAGCCTTACCATTATTTCAATAAAAAAAATGGTATTTATTATGCTAGTTTTTAAATTAAGGAATTCATTCCTTGCATAACATACGCTGGCTACTACCATAACATCTGACCCTATATACGAGATTTCATTTCTTTGAATTAGGCTAAACCATTATTTGATGGATGAATTATTTCAAATAGGCCTAATGATCGTAGGAGGGGAAAAAACCTAACATGAATTTACAAAATTATTATTGAAAGTTCGTAAACCAGTGGTAATAGATCTCCGTTTTATTGAATATAAAAAAATAAAGAAACAAATCACGACCGCTGATATAAAGTACGGTTGAAGTGAAAGACAGTGGGCCAATTGTTTCTTCTTTTTCTTTGATCCTTAGCCGCCGACCGTCAAAGCAGTCAGTAGCCATTACGCATTGGTAGCGTCTTGTAGGGCAACAACAAATTGATTCCACTTTGCTCGGTTGGCGGCCATCCTTCGTACAGTGCCCCAACTCTGGTTCATTCTTTGCATCTCAGCCTCCACAGTCCTCCGCCAAGTTGTTTTTGGTCGGCCTCTCTTTCGTTTTCCTTCAGGGGTCCATAGCATAGCTGTTCTTGTGATGGCATCGGGGTCTCTTCTGAGGACATGGCCAACCCAGCTTCACCGTCTGCCAGCTATGATGATGTGCATGTCCTCTTGCTTGCTCCGAGTAAGCAGATCTTGGTTGGTGATGGTATTCGGCCAAAAGATTCGGAGAATTTTTCTTAGGCATGTTGTGTGAAAAGAGGACAATTTCAACATTTCCTTCTCTGTAACGTTCCAGCTCTCCGCGCCATAGAGAAGCACAGAAAGCACACAGCTCTGATATAATCCTAATTTTGTGCTGTACTGAGAGGACTTCCAGATGTTGTTTAGACTAAAAAAGGCTGTTCTTGCTTTGTTCATTCTGTTGTTGATGTCTTTGCTTGCTCCGCCGTCTGGTGTTACTATGCATCCTAGGTATGTGAAGGCATCTGTCTGTTCCAGTTGCTGATTCCTTACTGATATGGGCTCAGGGTTGCTCACATTGAGCGTCATGACCTCTGTCTTCTTTAGGTTGATGTTCAAGCCCACCTGCTGGCTATACTTATTAAGTCTATCCGTTTTTTCCTGGATGTGTTGATGTGAATGTGCTAGCAGTGCAATGTCATCTGCATATTCCAAATCTTCCAATGTAGAAAATGTAGTCCATCTTATTCCTCTTGGATTGCCCTCTGTTGTCTGGCGCATCACCCAGTCTATGACTGTTAATAATAGAGTAGTTGATAAGGGGCATCCCTGTCGTACTCCTGTCTTTACTTCAAAAGGTTAGGTTGCTCTGCCCAATGCTGCACATAAAGTTGGCATGAAGGCTTTTTATGATTGACACTATGCAGCTTGGAATTCCATAAGCCCTCAGTATTTTCCATAAACTGTCCCTATGTATACTGTCAAAAGCCTTTTCAAAATCAACGAAGTTAATGTACAACTGTCTTTGCCATTCTGAGCACTGCTCTATAATGTTCCTGAGGGTAAATATATGATCTACACATCTTCTGTTCTTTCTAAATCCTGCTTGTTCTTTCCTCAGTTTGTGGTCTACTGCTTTTGAGATTCTCTGTATAATTATCCTGCCAAGTATTTTGCTGGGAACTGAGAGAAGAGTTATTCCTCTCCAATTATTGCAGTCTGCAAGATCTCCCTTCTTGGGCAATTTGACAATTATTCCTTTTTTCCACTCTGTTGCTGTTGTCCCTGTTTTCCAGACTTTGATTGTTTGATAAGCCTTAAATAAGAATTCAGAAATGCAGTAAAAAGGGATAAGGGTTAGGTTTAGGAATCCTAAACCTAACTGTAATCCTAACTCTATCGACGTCGGCAGCTTTTTTGTAACACAATCCACTGTCACTCATTTTAGCTGGATTTACTCTAGAAACAGAAAAGCTTAGGCCTGTGCAAACAGTTTTTTTATTTCTAGTTATGTACGCAAAATATTATTTTATCAGACATTAATTTATTGGAAATACATAAAAGGGCACGATATAACTGGAAAGATTAAGAGAGCGATAAAAATGCAACGGAGCAAAACAGTAGCAATATTTAACCAAGTTATAAGCACAATATCAAATGCTTAGCTTTTTTAAAATGGCATTTAGTGGTGGTTGCAAGCGTTGAAAACAGATAACTTTAAAAATATGTCTTGTCGCGCTGAGAGCCCAAAATTTTCAAACTTACTGCCGAATTGTTGGGTATAATAGGATTTGATTGGTTGCAGGGAGAGACCTCTTTTTAAAAAAAACAGACGTAGAGAAATCCTGGGATGTTAAAAAAAATCTGTGTTAGAAAGTATTGTTTAGATTTTTAAATAAATCAAAAAAATTTTGGTTTAAAAAAAAAAAATTTGCACATTTTTTTGGAGAAAATCCGTACAATGACTGTTGTACGAGCGTTCACTGCTAAAGGTGCTCAAAAAACTTACATTGTACAGCAAAATCGTACAACTTGACAGGTATGGTATCCATCAGGCTGATACTAGACTATAGTGATACTGCAGGTTGATTGTGCTGTTATAGGCCCCTACTTTACACTAAACTCAGTGGATTCAAAGGAAATTTATACTGTTGATATTTACTGTTGTGTATAGTGAACGTTGGTAAATGTAATGAGACGTGGCTGGCTGTCAAACATTCTCACATAATAAAACATAATCACGAAGCCTGAACACACTGGATACAACTCGACACTTTTAATCAATCATGTAATTAGAAACAGAGAACAGGAAAGATGAAGTTAGCATAAGGGCAAGTAACTCTAGTAGGAAACAAAGTAACCATGGAGACATATATACAAATGACCCTATCAACAAATACATACTTAATATTTTGTAAAATGAGGTTCTGTTACATGTAAAAGATATTAACCATGGACATCTTTTAATTTGGATGCTGAAAATAAAGATTTCATTTAGATGGGGAATGCGATGCACTGATTGTTCAGATTTGAAGCATGTGAAAGGGTGGCAATTGGCAAAATGGGGATCCAACCTCTAATTGCGGAATAAGCAGTCCAGCACCGTATTGATCAGGGCTACAGTGTACACTGTATTGTGAAATCTGAGGATCGTGCAGAGATATTTTTTCAAATATGATTCGTCATTTAAAAAGAAAATGAAACAAACGTTAAAGTTTCTAGAAATTGCATTAATAAATAGTGACGTTATAGCAAAAAAGTGTGGGTCCTCTAGCTGGAGAACACACTGTAACCATATACAGCATACCCCGCTTATCCAACAGGTTAGGGACCAGAGCACCGTCAGTTAGCAAAAATCATTGTTGAATAGCGAAGCATAGCCTTTATTTAGCTTGCAAATGCATTTTGGTTGCCAAAAAACATAAATAGCGCACTATATATCACTCGCAAATGCGTGCAAACAGCTAAATAACACACTATATATATGATGCTCTGACACAATGGCCAAGAAAAACCATAACAAAAGATACAAAAGTACAGTAAAATGAAAAAAAAGCTTACCTTTAAACATTTTGATTCTTGCCTACGTGGACGATGAATATATATTTGAATAATGGTGATTTATTGGAGAAAGTCGCAAGGAGATAGTTGAGCATTATCATCGGAAACTTCAAACAATCTCATTATTTTTGCAGAAGGGGACTTTGATGGCAATCTTACAGGGGTTGATGTTGCTTTTGATGTTGACGGATCTGAATCCGAAGTGTTAGGGGTGACTGTTGATGGTTGTGGCAGTGGCATCTTGAAATAGGAAAGCAATGAGGTTTGCAGCATTGACGTCTTTCTCCTTTCTCTAAGAAGTTCTCTGTAACAGGCTATTTGGTTTTGTAGGCCTGCATTTACTTTTGCACTTCTTTCGAAATTGGGATTGACCCTTTCCCAATATGCAATTGCCTTCTCTATTATGGCGATTCTTTCCTCTAATTATTTAGGCTCAACTGTATCATCAGGATGGGCTTCCTGTTCTCTAAACAGCCTTCCCTGTTCTTCAGTTAACAGGAGATTCTCATCAGTTAGGGCCTCATCATGCGGCTCAAGCAATTCGGCCACATCCTTGGCCTCTACCAATTCCAGCTGCTGAGCCATTTCCACTATGCAACGGGCTGATCACCCGTTTGCAAGTCACTTTGATTACGGAAACAACAGCAAATGGGCTGATTTGTCGTTGCCCTAAAGACGCCACTAGGCGTGATGGGAAACAACGGCAGAGAAAACCTGTCTGCTGTTGCCCTAAGACGCCACTAGGCATAATGGCCACTGACTGCTTTGTCGGTTGGTGGCTAAGGACGGAAGAAGAAGAAGAAGAAGCCATTTCCACTACATTCTTTGTGACTTCAGCCACTGGAGCCTCAAATCCTTCAAAATCGTCCATCATGGTGGGAATGAGCTTCTTCCATACCCCTTTCAATGTACTTTCCTTCACTTTCTCCCACGCATGTCTTATTGTTTTAATGCTATCCAAAATAGTGAAGCCTTTCCAGAAAGCTTTTAATTCATTTTTCTTTGATCCCTCAGAAAGATCATCATCTAATAGCCTTTGAAAAAGTCATCCTTAGATAATAAGATTTGAATGCTGAAATCACACTCTGATCCATTGGCTGCAGCAATGAAGTTATGTTTGCTGGCAGGAAGACAACTTGAATTTCTTTGTAGGAATCAATCAGAACTCTAGGGTGGCCTGGAACATTATCAACAAGCAGTAAAATCTTAAAGAGAATTTTCTGTTCCCTGCAATAAGCCTCAGCTATAGGCTTAAAATAATCGGAGAACCAAGTTGTAAATAAATCAGCAGTCATCCAGGCTTGTGCATTAGACTTGTAATAAACTGGAAGGCTAGGCTTTAAATAGTTTTTAAGGGCCCTAGGATTCTCTGAATAGTATATAAGCATAGGCTTTAGCTTGCAGTCACCAGCTGCACAAGCCACTAGCAACAGCGTTAGTCTGTCTTTTGCAGCTTTGAATCTTGGCATAGATTTCTCTTCTTTTGCAATCAAAGTTCTAGCTGGCATTTTCTTCCAATATTGGATCGTTTCATCTACATTGAAAATCTGTTGCTTTGTATAGCCACCATCTGCTATAATTTTTTCATGCTCTGCTGGATACATTTCTGCAGCTGCGTTATCTACGCTAGTTGCTTCTCCCTGCACTTTTATATTATGCAAATTATACCTTGTCTTAATCTGTCAAACCAGCATCTGCTAGCCTCAGATTTTTCTTCCGTGGATGTCTGTCCTCTTTCAGCCTTCATTGTATTAAATAGACTTAGGGCTTAGGCCTGGATAATGCCTTGGCTTAAAGGAATATTGTGGCTGATTTGGTCTTGAATCCACACATTTAAATGTTTTTCCATATCAGCAAATAGACTGTCCCGCTTTCTAATGACTTTAGTATGCACTGGCTTAGCGTTTTTAATTTCCTCTAACACTTTGGCTTTAGCCTTAACAATTGTACTTATTGTTGAGCGAGGTACGCATAGCTAGCGGCCTATGTCAGTCATGGACATGTCTTGTTCACTAAGTTTGATTAGTTCTAGCTTTTCTTGCAAATTGAGAAGCTTACAGTTTCTATTAGTTTTATCACTACACTTAGGTGCCATTATGATTATTATAAGCACAAATATAAGAGAGACACCGCGAACAATTTCTGTAAACAGACTGAATGATTTAAGATGGCATTGATTGAGAGAAGAAGCGAACAGTCGGTCGTTGAAACATGACGAAATATGTCGGTTAAGCAAGGCACGCGGTTGCTTGTATGGGGTATGGTTATAATTGAAAAGGGTCAGTTAAGCGATCCGTCGATAAGGATATGCCTGTAATGCTAAAACTGTCCCTGATATATGTAGAACCATCTGTGTGAAGTCAGTGAACTGTGTGTGTGAATGTGTGGTAAATATTTGAGATTTTAGGTAGAGCCATAACAAAAAAAGAGTAGGAGAGGCATCTGTTCCCGGTGCCTTAGAGCAGTGGTTCCCAACTTTTTTTCATCTAAGGACCACTTTTCCAGCTACATTTAAGTTGCGGACCACCAGCTTATATGTAATATTGCAATGCCGTAAACACTAAACTGTTTTTATTCAATAGATATTCAATAACACAAGTTGTTAATTATTTGCCAGATGACATGGAAATTGTAAGGGAATAGTAATGAAAAATAAATTATACATACAATTTATTTGTTACATACATACTGGTTACATACATATTGGTTAAATACTATATATTCATACAATTCATTTGTTAAAATTACAAAATTTTCAATGGGAGCCTTGTGCTTGCATTTTGCTCACTAGATTTTCAATGTTAGGCTTCATTGAAGTTAAAGACAGTCTCAAAATAGGTTCTACCTGCAAACAGTTTCTGTGTTTTGTTTTTATAGCACTAAAAACGTAAGGAGGATCAGAGCAAACTCAAAGTACTTAATACCAAATCAATAACGCAGCTGTGGACCACCTAATAATCGCTACGGACCATAAATGGTCAGCAGACTACAGGTTGGGAACCACTGCCTTCGGGGATGCAGGTGCAATGAAAGTAGATAATCATAAAAGGCAAGAGGAAAATGCAGTAGATAGTGTTTGACTCAGATTATTCAATAAAGGTTGAAGAGCTTGCCTTGAACTGTACTTTTTATGAAACTGTCATCTTCATGTATTTGCAGACAAGTATGAGATTGATACTAAGGACATCAAGACTGTGAAGAAAGAGAAACAACTCCTGGAGGATGAACTGACAGCATCGATCAATGGCCCAAGAAATAGCTGAGCTGCTGATGCTTGTTCAGCACAACCAGAATAAGAATGTCCTTGTATGTGTATTGAAAGCAGTGCAGTGTTTGTTTATGTCACATTGCCAAATATAGGGAACAAGAAGGGAGAGATTATTGAACAGATTGTTAAACAGACAAACATAGATCATAACATAACATAACATAACAACATAGATCATAACATAACATAACATAGATCATAACATAACAACAAAAATGCTGCAGAGATGCATTAAAGAGAATTATACCTGTTGAGTAAGAATTAGTTTATTTTTATTGTTTTCTTCAAATCTGGTAGAGTTCCACTTCAAATTTTTATTTGACTTTGTTTTACAAAACATTCTTCTTCTTAAAAGACAGTATCTCATTTCCCTCCCTTAAACATTCAGATGCTCACTTTCAAAACATTCCACAGCAATCATTCCATTTACCTTGACTCCTTGTCCTTATCAACCTTATTTCTGCCTGCTGTCTTTCTTATTTCACAATCCCTGCTACTGTTAAATAATATTTGAAAACTCTGGAATTCTTCAGCGGGTCTAGTGGACTTTGGTGATCTTTTACCCATTTTGAATGCGTGTTGAATCTAATTTCTAAGTAGATATTATCCTGTCTCATTTAGTTCTTGTGGGTATTAGAGGAGACAAAGAAAGAATAAGACTGCTGTACCCTCAGGCATATCGTACAATGTAACTAATATGAGGTTGTGTCAAGGGGCTGGTAACCTCATATTGTAAAACGATGTGCCACTGAAACCACTGCTGCAAGATCATGCTTGGTGCAAGCTTCTTACAAGAGGACCAACTGCAGTAGTGGTGTTTCCATGCTGTGTAAGAAATGCCAAGGAAAATGGTGATTGAAGGCTCAGATTTCATACTTCCCGTGTATTATTTCATTCTAACTTTTATTATTTACCTTCCTTTTTCACCCCAGCCTTTCCTGTTATCTAATGTGTATTTTCTCATAAAAGCCAGTTCAATTTCTCTTACCTACTCAGTTTGTTTCTCACCACCTTCAGTTACTGTGAGCTGTCACATTTGTTCTTCCACTCTGCATATTCTAGAACCTTCTGTGTGCCTCACTTTCTTCACTCTCATGTGCCTTTCTCTTCTTATCCTCACTTTCTTCACTCTCATGTGCCTTTCTCTTCTTATCCTTACAGTTCTTATCTTGTCTTATGTTTACTTCCCCAGTACTCATGCTGTCCCTTCTCACACTTTATTTTATCCTCAATTTTTGTGTACTTTTTCCTGATCTTATTCTTTTTTTTTTTCTCATCACATTGTTTCCCTTCTTTGACCCTTTATTATTTCTTTATCCGCCTCTTTTTCTTGATCCAATTTTTTTTCTCTCTCCACATTTTCATTTACCACACATCTGTCACTTTTCTTCACCATTTTCTCTAGCCACAATTTCCTCTTGCCTCTCTTCTCTCATCTAACTCCTTCATTTCCTCTTTTTTTTTTTCACCCTCATTTCTCTCTATTTCTGTAGCAAGATGATGATGGAAACTGTGGTACCTGTAACGTAAAAAATGAGCTGAAGATTTGGCCTGTTAATACTGGAGCTCCTGTGGCTGAACTCAACATCAATAACAATGGGAATTTTGAGATGAATACTAACAACAATGGACTTGGTTGTGAGGGAGGTGTGAGCATGATGGGAGAGCTAAGGTGAGCGTAATTAGAATTAGAAAATATATAATCTTGCAATGGATTATACTTATTACAATAATGTTACATGCATAAATATAATTAAAATAGGAGGTAAGGAGAAGATAGAAGAGGACAGGCTACAGATTGAAAAAGTCATCACATGACAGCTACTGTTATGGAATTGTCAGTGTAGGAGAAATAGAGCAAAACATACAGTGAAGAAAACTGAAGGCAGAGATTGTGACAAAGATGACATGTAAAGAGCTAGGACAAATTGACTTATGTCTGTTTGAAGGATGTTGTTATAGAAATAGTGAATTTATCACGTGTTCATTATGTATCCTGGAGCAGATAAAGGACACAATGATTCTTATTGTTATCTGCTGACAGAGAAAGCATTTTTAAATAAATAATAAATATTTGGTACATGTGGAGTCCATTGAACATGGTGCCTGTATTGATACTATTTAAAATATGTGGTGGCTCTATGCTTCTGAACAAGTTAAAAAATGAAAAAAAAGAAGAAAGAAATAGTTAGAGAAGAGAGATTAGAATGTGACCATGTTTAGAATGTTTAAAAAAATAAGAACAATATTGTTTGGTCACCCCTGCTTAGTGTGTACAAAGATTAGCCAGAAATAAGTAATTTTTATCACATTAGAAAGCCTGGTGTAGGACACAAGGTAGACTATGGCTGAAGTGTTCAGTAGAAGTGCCAATCATCATATAGTTGGTTACAGCTGAACAGTGAATGAATGTTGCTCTGATATGATAGCTAATGTGCTCTATGGATGCTGAGAGATTTAATACCACAAATAGCAGTAACAATGAACACTCGAGGATGAATGGTAAAGGATAGTCCAAAAAGATTTGAACGCCACCAGATCTTGAACGTGTAAAGTCAATGACATCACACAGAGGCATGAAGACACACGAAGGTAACTAATCTAAACAGTTTCTTGAAACTAGCTGGATTGACCAATGTCTTGTGGATGACCCTTTCAAAAGCTGAGTAAGTGAATTTTATAAAGCCAGCAGGAAAAGTTCTAGATCTGTAGTTTACCATCTGTTATTTTTACCAGCTGAAATTTCTTCCTGTTTTCAGAATTTAGAGAGACTATTGTTTTTCCCTCCTACTGTTCTATTTGTTTTACATGTACATATTTCTTTGTCTTCTCTTGTTTTTTTTTAAATGTTTTATTGTCATTACTGCACAATATATTTTAAAGTTGTGAATTTACATGTGTTCATAAATATGTAGGAATCTCTTTGTCAATATGGATGGAGAAATCCAGCGTCTACGATACGATCTCAAGCAGAGGGATGCTGATGACAAAACATACCAGAACTTGCATGATGAGCTAAGGGTTCTTATGGAAAAAGTGGAGTCAGGTTTGATTTTTTCTTCTAGAAATAAGGAGTATATCTCATTCATCATCTCATCTCGACCCGTAGCCCATCATGGGTCGTAGGGGTGCCATGGTGGAAGCATCAGCAGACAGGGTCCTCCACTGCTCTCTATCCTCAGCAATGCGTACAAGTGTGGAAAAACCGTGTCCTGCCCATTCTTTGATGTTATCAACCCAGGATTTTCTTTGCCTTCCTCTTCTCCTTTTACCTTCGACTGTTCCCTGGAGGATTATTTTCAAAAGGGAGTCATGACGAGTTACATGCCCAAACCAGGCAAGCTTTCGACGTTTCAGTACTGACAAAAGTGGTTCTTGGTGGCCTGCATAGGTGTTTATCTTCTCTCTAACATAGACATTTGTTTTGTGCTCTTTATAGCAAATGCGCAGAATTCTTCTATAACATTTATGCTCGAAAGCCTGAATCCTTCGCTCCGTATCTGCAGTGAGTGTCCAGCTCTCACACCCATATGAGAATAGATAATACAAGTGATTTGTATAATTTGATCTTCACAGGAAAACTGATGTTACTTTTCCAGATCACATTCAGTCTTGTAATGGCAGCTGAGGCCATCTCAAGTCTTGTCTTGATTTCTTTACTTGATCTCCCATCACTACATATAGTGGACCCGAGATATTTAAAGGTGTTAACTTCTTCTAACGTTTGCCCATTTAACGTAATGTTGGTCGGAACATGTTTCTTATGGCTATTCACCAATATCTTGCTTTTTTCTATATTAATTTCCATCCCATATGTTCTTGTTACTTTCTCCAGTCTAGAGGTAAGGTCTTGAAGTTCTGATTCTGTTCCAGCTATCAGATCGATATCATCAGCAAAACGTAGATTGCAAAGAGGTCGGCCTCCAATTGATATGGTTGTTTTATAATCATAAAGAGCCTCCTGCATAATATGTTCTAGATATATATTAAAGAGCACTGGGGACAGGATACATCCCTGACGAACTCCTACAGTTGTTTTGAAAAATTCTCCAATGTCATTGCTTGCAAAAACAGCACTGCTTGCGTCCTTGTATAGTGCTTCAATGATATCTATGATGTTGGTATCAAAATTGAAGTTTCTCATTATTTGCCATAAGCCTTCATGCCAGACTCGATCGAAGGCTTTTGTGTAATCGATGAAGTTATGGTATAAATCGTGTTGATGCTGGAGATGTGGCATCTTGTGGTACTGGTTATTGGGATTATATTCAAGCCAAATAAAAAAAAACTAATGCAAACATTTTCATTGATTATCTGTTTTCTTTGTGAATTTATTTCAGACAGTTTTCTCATGTTCAGTATCTTTTAAATTTGTCCTCTTAGCATCTTTGATACACAGTTTATATCAGTTTGTATATTTTTAAAGGTTTAGTTAACAATCACATTTTTTTTTTTCATTGAATTTATCTTCTGTTGAATATTGGGTATGTGAAAATATTAGATTGTTTTAAATCTTGGATTGTGAAAACCAGAAAAGGATTTTTAATGCACACATTAAAATATTGTTTATACAGTAGAACTCCATTTATCCGAACCCCATGGGACCGAGCATCGTTCGGATAATCAAATGTTCGGATAATTGGATTACATAATGTATCGAGTACATGTACACATATTTCTAAAAATAATTAACCATCACAAGGAAAATACACTATAAAACATATTTACTTGTACTGTAATAATAATACCCACACTGTATTAGATCACTGTATCACCAAAATCTTTTATTACACTGCAGTGCATGTACTACTTGTATTAATTATTTTTGTTAAGAAAGAGAAATGTTTTCAAAATAACATTACAAACGATTCAAAACCAGGCGCAACTTACGTATATATGTACTTGCACAGATGTAGCCCACTATTTAAAATAATGAGGAATCCTCTTTTGCACCAAACTGGATAGTCTCCTTTTGGCTGCTAAGTCCCGCATTCTCTTCAACAGCAGAAGCTGTGTAGGACAGCTGTCATCTTCTTGCTCGTACCAAGCCATCGCTGTTTCTAGTGCTATAAAGGCCTCTTCAGGACTTGGTCGACGTTTTGGTTTTTTCTTCATAATCTACAAGTACATCATGTACTTCTGAGGAGTCTTCATCATCGGTCACTACATGTATTTGGTTTTCTTCTTGCACAAAAGACAAAATTTCTTCGTCATTCAAAAACTGAAAACCAGAATCGTTATCATCTTCTAGCCACATGTGTGCATCATCTTTGTCACAGTCCGAAAATCCGGGCATTGCTTGAAACAGTTCCACAACTTCATTTATACAATCATCATTTGTGTCCACTGCAGTAGTTTCATTTCCTCCTTTTTTCCCAAGCAATCTACTCCAAGCCTTGTTGAGATTATCTTGTGACAGGGTGGTCCAAGCATCAGCTAACATATAGCAGCAGTCTTTGAGATTAAGCTTTTTGGAAAACGCCACCACACTTTCTTCATCTTCAGCCAACAATAAACGACGCATGACTTCCTTCTTGTACATCTTTTTAAGCTTTGCTATAACACCCTGATCCATTGGTTGAATCAGTGCTGTTACATTGGGAGGCAGAAAAATTACTTAAAATTTGCATCAACTGCATTCAATGTATCCGTCTCTGGATGAGATGGTGCATTGTCCAGTAGAAGAATTACTTTTCCAGTTTTCTTTTCTTGTTCTCTCAACCTCTTCACATTTGGGATGAACTGATTTGTATACCAATCAAGAAATATTTCACTATTCATCCAAGCACTCTTCTGTGCTTTGTAACACAATGGGAGACATGTCACATTCTTTAAACAACGTGGTTTTTTGGCTTTGCCGATCATTAGCACCGGTAAACGATGACTTCCACTGGCATTCGCGGCTACCAAAATTGTTACTCTTTGCACTTTTTAAACCCAGGGGCAGCTGCTTCGCGCTGAGATGCAAGTGATTTTTGAGGCAATGATTTCCAGTATAAGCCAGTCTCATCGGCATTATACACATCATCGAGTGAATAACCTCCTTCTTCCAAAAAAGCCAAGAATGTTTCTTTAAAATTTTTAGCGGCAGTTGCATCGCTAGATAAAGATTCCCCTTGAATCTCCAATTCTCGTATGCCATGACGAGATTTAAAGTTTCTTAACCATCCATGGCTAGCCTTAAAGTCAGGAGGACCTTCAAGTTGATTGTTGAACTGATGTGCCTTTTCACACAACAGAAAACCAGAGATAGGTTCCCCTTTGCTTCTTCTTTGCACAAACAATATATATAAAAGCCTCTTCCAATTTCACATCTTTCGCATTTCTCATGGTTTTACGTTTCTTCGACCCATTTTCACTATCAAATTTCGATGCAAAACTCTATAATTTTATCCTTGTTACTTTTGATGTCAGAGACGGTAGCTTTCCCAACATTGAAAATCCTCGCAAGTGAAGACACAGTTTCACCTTGTCCTAGTCTCTTGATAATTTCTGTTTTCGTTTCAATTGACAAAACATTGCGGTTCCTTTTATATGCTTTATGCCTACTGGAAGATGCCATATCGCACAGAGAAATACTTGTACACCAAAATTATTCTGCTGTAGTAGCAGACACAATTATTTTAAGTTGAACTGTCTGTTTAGCCAGTGTTCTACCTAGAACGCACACGTACACTGGATTGGTAAACCAGATATTAACTGACGTTATGATCTAACTGACTTCCTGTACGTAAGCGACCGACCATTAGCCATCCCATTCTCTACAAATTGTTCGCACACATTTGAAGTTTGCCGCATCAAAAGATTCAGAATTTTAGTCTAACGTGACTGTAGCATCTGATTTTTTTTTTTTTCTGGAAAAAGTGTTCGGATAATTGGATGTTCGGATAATTGGGGTTCGGATAAATGGAGTTCTACTGTACTTGCAAAGTCTTTAAATTTAACACATCATTTAATTTGGGTGGGGGGGGGGTAATTATCCCATAGACTGCAAAATATCGAGTGTATTTTAGTCACGCAAGTGGCATAATACTACCCACAGAAATAAAAAGGTAAATGAAAATGCCCCCCCAGAATCTGTATAGTTGGAATTGCATACATTGTCACATGCAGCAGTTAATACAAATATGATGTTTATATCATGCAGCATGAATGAAGACAAAAACCAAGACAACCACATTTTTGTTTGAATATATTATAATTACACAGTCAGAGGGATAGTATAACACTCTCTCTCTCTCTCTGTAGTCATGTATTTTTTTTTTTGCACTATTACTATCCAGGTGTCACTAACCAAACCAAAAACCAGAGAACTTTCTTTCCATTTTCATTCTAGTGAGTAATCTGGGGAAGTAAGAAAAGAGAAAACCGTCCTATCAAGTATGAATGAGTTGTCAGCAGACAGTTGCCGGAAAGAGAACGGCAAATTCAGTTGCCTGGACAACCCCCCCGCATGAACGAGCCTTAATCATCAAGTTTATCTGTTTACAAGAAGATAACCGTGAGAAAGCATAAACAATTTGCAACTTAAGGAAGCATAATAGAGTTAAGTCATTTTAAGTTGTATAAAAAAATAAAAAGTATTATAATTTAGATTAAAAAGAATTTTATTGAGCACATACTAACGTTGTTTCTTTTTCTTGAAATAATTTATATTTCAAGGGAGCAATCGTTGGGGAGGAGTGGGGGTAATGTGGGGGAGGGGTGAATGGGTGCGTGTGGGCGTCATGGACGGCGGGTGGGGTGGAGTTGGGGTGGGGGGTCGGGTGTGGTTGGGGATTGATTTAGGATTAGAATTTTTAGCACATACTAACGGGTAGTTTCTTGGAAATAATTTATATTTCAATCCATACATCCAAACCTTCTGTGATAAATTTCATTAGTATATGTGCTATTTTATCATCTAAAATTAAGCATACAAATTTTTTTGGACTTTTATAGATTGAATGGACGTTATTTAATATTTGGAAAAATTCCCCTAAAGTAATCATCGTGTGGCTAGTGACAATGGCAAGCTTCATCATCCACCAAAACCTAGGGCAGAAACACTCTGGTGAAAACCAATTGTTTGCATTTTTTCCTCAATTGGAAATACAAACTTTTGGAGAAAAATAAACAATATTGTAAGGAACAGTTTTTTATTGTTAAATTGAGAGAAGTGACACAAAAGGTACAATGTTAACAAGATTCAACAACAAATGGGGGGAAGGGGGGGGGGGGGGGGGGGGGGGGGGGGGGGGGGGGGGGGGGGGGGGGACACCCTCATAATAATACTCAAATATTAACAAATCAAGGACCACAAACTAAAAGAATTGTGGTATTGAACTAAAAAACCATAATATTTCAAAACCATAGGTTCAACAACCAATCTCAAAACAATCATATACGCTCAATCG